>VMDO01005198.1:8275-114754 GCA_007922755.1 Pedetes capensis
TCGGTATCCGACTCATAGCGACCCTCTGTACAACAGGGGAAACACTATTGTCAGTGCTTCTCTGCTGCTCATAGGGTTTTCAATGGCAGATTGATTTTTGGGAGGGGGTTGCCAGGTCCTTCTCCCACACCTACAGCTTCTGGTGTTCCCAGGCGGTCTCCCATCCAGGTACTAACCAGGCCCGACCCTGCTTAGCTTCGGAGATCTGACGGGATCAGATGCCACAGGGCTACAGCTGCAGGCTAATTAACTCATAGAAGACTAAAAATTGCAGAGCTTTATTCAGTATGTAGCAATTTATGGCAGCCCTCTGCTTCACAAAATGAGCTTCTCTAGAAAATGATTCTAAGTGTTTTATATTAATGAAAATGCAGAGTGAAGGGCATTCTAGTGAAACAGGAGAGAAATGCAGTTCTTTTGTAAAAATTGCCTAGCCAATTTGCTAATATACAAAGGCATGGACATTTATTTCTGAGTTCACACTTTTACAATCAAAAGTTGGGGAGATTGTGTTTATAAATAATGTATATTTTCAAGTTTAAGCTGTACTCAACTCTAATCCACACTATTACATTTTATTGTTTTTCACAATATGTATGGGGTTCTATAATTTTCCCCAAACCAACTGTTGACCGCAAATCTAATCTGCACACATTTCTTATCTGCATCTGATTTTTAGCCCTCTATAATTGTTGAACACTCCACTTCTGAGGCAATCCTGAAACAATCAGTCATTGAAAACCCTTTGAGGGTTGCTATGAGTCAGACATGACTCAATGGCACGTAATAATAGCAACATAATTATTGAAAGAGTGTGGATTAGATTCAAGAATATACAAGGTATATATAGCTTAGTTGGTAGAGTGCTGCTCCCCATGCTTTGAGGACACAGGTTTGATCCACAGCACTGAAAAAGTGGGAGAAGGATGTGGCAATCCACTTCTGAAGCAGTGCTGCAACAATTAGCCATTGAAAATCCTACAGGAATTGCTATGAGTTGTACTCGACCCAAAGACACCTAATAACAACATATGTGTAAATGCACACACACACACACACACACACACATCTACCCCACATGTCTGTCACTTTGTTATACTATGGGGGCTTGCATATTGTTTTGATGTTGAAAGCTCTGCTACTGGTATTATAGATACTAGCAGGGTCACCCATGGTCGACAGGTTTTAGCTGAGTTTGCAGACTAAGAAGACTAATACAGTCTAGGGAGTAGGACCTGGCATCACACTTCTGAAACATAGCCATTGAAAACCCTATAAATAGCAGAGAAACACTGACAGATATAGTACTGTAAGATGAGCCCCCCAGTCAGATAGATATTAGCTGAAAGCAGAGAATACCAGAAAGATGTTTATCTATGTTTTATTGACTGTGCAAAGGCATTTGACTATGTAGATCATAAAAAATTATGGATAACGTTGGAAAGAATTAGAATACCAGAGCATTTAATTGTACTCATGAGGAATCTGTATAAGGGCCAGGAGGCAGTCATTCAAGCATAACAAGGAAACACTGCCTGTTTTAAAGTTGAGAAAGGTGTGTGTCAGGGCTGTATTCTCTCACTGTACCTCTTCAATCTCTATGCTGAGCAAATAGTCCTAGAAACTGGATTTTGTGAAAAAGAACTTGGCATCAGGCTTGGGGAAAGACTCATAGCAACATTATGCAGATGACAATTCTGCTTGCTGAAAATGAAACATTTAGTGATGAAGATCAAAGAAAACAGCCTTCAGAATGGATTGTGCCTCAACATCAACAAAACAAAAATCCTTTGGGTCAGTAAGTAGTGTCACGATAAATGGAGAAAAGATTGAGGTTGTTCAAGATTTTGTTTAACTTGGTTCTACAATCAACACCTGTAGAAGCAGCTGTCAAAAAATTAAAAGATGTATTTCACTGGGAAAAGCTGTTGCAAAAGACCTCTTTAAAGTGCTGAAAAGTAAAGGTGTCACATTGAAGATGAAGGTGTGCCTGACTCATGATGCTATTTTCAGTTGCATCATGTTGTTGTGAAAGCTGGACATTGAATAAGAGAGACAGAAGAAGAATTCATGCTTTTGAATTATGGTGCTGGAGACAAATATTAAATATACCATGGACTGTCAAAAGAACCAACAGATCAATTCTAGAAGAAGTGCAACCAGATGGGTCCTTGGAAGCAAGGCTAGCTAGACTGCCTCTTATGTATTTTGGACATGTTGTCAGGACGGACCACCCTGTAGAAGGACGTCATGTTTTGGAGAGTGACAGGTCAGTGAAAAAAGGAACACCCTTAACTAGATTGACACAGTGTCTGCAATAATGGGCTTAAACATAAGTAGGATCCTGTACCTGGCGCAGAATCAGGGAGTGTTTTGTTCTGGTGTACATAGACTCACTATAATTTGACCTTGACTTGATGGCGCCTATCCACAACATATACATATACATATATATAATATTATATAATATTTTATATTATATATAATATATATAATATATTATATATAGTTATATATTATATATTATATAGTTATATATAATATATAGAGAGGGGCAATATATATAATATATATGATATATATCAATATATATGCATACCATATATATATATATATATATATATATATATATATATATATATATATATATTTGTTGTTGTTGTTGTTCGATGCCATCTAATCGGTATCCCACTCATAGTGACCCTCATAGGGTTTTCAATGGCTGACTGTTTTTCGGGATTCCCTTGGGAATGGATTGCCAGGTCTTTCTCCCATTTTTGTAGTGCTGGGAATTAAACTTGGGACCTCAGAGACTGCAGCACAGTGCTCTACCAACTGAGCTAAATCCCTATGTGTATTGTTGTTGTTGTTGTTGTTAGGTGCCGTCGAGTCGGTATCCAACTCATAGCGACCCTCTGTACAACAGGGGAAACACTATTGACAGTGCTTCTCTGCTGTTCATAGGGTTTTCAATGGCAGATTGATTTTTGGGAGGGGGTTGCCAGGTCCTTCTCCCAAGCCTACAGCTTCTGGTGTTCCCAGGTGGTCTCCCATCCAGGTACTAACCAGGCCTGACCCTGCTTAGCTTCCGAGATCTGACTGGATCGGATGCCACAGGGCTACCGCTGTAGGCTATGTGTGTATGTATGTATGTATATTATATATAATATATATATATTATAATATATATTAATATATATATTATATATATTATATATATTATATATTATATATAATATATATTATATATATAATATATGAATATATATTATTAATATATATTAATTATTATTATGATAATTAATATATATTATATATTATATATAATTATATATATAATTAATATATAATTAATTATATATATTATATTATATTATATATAATTATATAATATAAAATTATATAATTATATAATATAAAATTATAAAATTATATAATATATAAATATATTATATTATATATAATTATATATATAATTAATATATAATTATATATATAATATATATAATTGATATATAATTAATATATAATAATAATATTATTAATATAATATATATTTATATATATATTATATATATATTATATATTATATATATATATATATATATATATATAATATATATATTATATATATAATATATATATAATATATATATTATATATAATATATAATATATATATTATATATATATTATATATATACATACATACACACACATACACGTGTATGTGAGTGTGTGTGTGTGTGTGTGTGTGTGTGTGTGTGTATCTCGCCACATATCTCTCAGCTTGTCATACTCTGGGAACTTGCATGTTGCTGTTATGCTAAAACCAATGCCAGTGGTATTTCAGATACTATCAGGGCTATCCATGGTGGACAGGTTTCAGCCAAACTTCTGGACAAATAGTGAGGAGAAGGACCTTGCAGCCCACTTGCAAAACAATTTGCCATTGAAAACCTATAAATATTAGGGAAGCACTGTCAAATATAGTCCTGGAGAATGAGCCCCCTAGGGTAAAAGGCATTCAAAAGGTGACTGGGGAAGAATTGTCTCCAGAAAATAGAGTTAACTTTAGTGATGAGAATGGAGTAAAACTCCTGGGACCTCCACTTGCTAATGTGGCACAACTCAAAATGAGAAACTCAAAATGAGAAGTGACTGCAAGTATGGGCTCAAACATAAAAAGATGGTGTGCATGGCACAGTGTTGGGCAGTGTTTTGTTCTGCTGTGCATAGAGTCACTATAAGTTGGACATGACTCACAGGTACTGAACAACAAGAACAACTCTCACACATTCCCTCTCTCTCATAGATAGAGAGAGGCAGAGACAGAGAGCACAAGAGATAGAGGGGTTTTTTTTTTAGTGCTGGTGGTGGAATTCAGGGCATTGTACATGGTATGCAAGTGTTCTCCCACTGAGCTGAGCCCCAACTCCCTTTTAATTTTTTATTTTAAGACAGAGTCTCATTAAGTTACACAGGCTACCTCTGGCCTCGACCCTGCAATCCTCTTGCCCTAGCCTTGGGAGTTACTTTGATTGTGGGTATGTACCGTGGTGCCCAGCTATGTTTTTCTACATTTATAACAACTGAAACTTTGTCACCTTTAGATCTTTTAATTATTTCTGTAGTTACCTCAGATAATATGTTTATCAATCAGTAATTGCCAATTTAAATTCATTGGCTATGTGTTGAGCATATATTATACAAAGAGTAGTAACTGTACTTGAACATGGGTTCAGAGAGTGGTTAATGGTAATGTCACAGCATATAATTGAGATCTCCATTTGCTGAAGAGCTGACATGCATATATTTACTGAGTTAAAAGGAAAAGTGAGAGTGATTTGTAATTTATCCAAATTAGTCATTCCCACATCAGTCAAATCAATCCAGAAATATAATGTTATAGTGTTATACATGAGATAAAAATATATACTTGTGTTTCCTGTTAGATTCCATCTAAAGGAGATTTGGAATATTGTCAGAGCAGGCTGGGGATATAGCTCCATGGTACATCATTTGCCTAGCATGCATGAGGCCCATGATTTTCTCACCAGCACTGCAAAATAAATGAATAAATAGTCTTTGGAAGGTGATTTTGTTGCAGACTAACACAATGGAGCCTGCAGCTGTAGCTCTGTGGCATCCGATCCCGTCAGATCTCGGAAGCTAAGCAGGGTCAGGCCTGGTTAGTACCTGGATGGGAGACCACCTGGGAACACCAGAAGCTGTAGGCTTGGGAGAAGGACCTGGCAACCCCCTCCCAAAAATCAATCTGCTATTGAAAACCCTATGAACAGCAGAGAAACACTGACAATAGTGTTTCCCCTGTTGTACAAAGGGTCGCTGTGAGTCAGATACTGACTCGATGGCACCCAACAACAACAACAACACAATGGAAGGTAGTATTAAAGTGTATTTATCAAGAAAGCATAGCTTTAAAAGAATAAATAACATGGAAAATGTGTTTCTATTCTCAAGCCTTTCGTGTACTTAATTATAGCTACAGTTTATCAATTGCCAGTAAAGTGCCACACATTCTACTAGGTATTTCTTTTTTTACCTATAGTATCTAATTCAATCTTTATGACAATTCTGTCAGATAAATGTCATCATTTCTATCTTACAAAAGGGCAAACAAAGATATTAATGGAAAATAACTAAGACAGAGGAGATCACTGACTGGACCCAGAATCTGCACCCTAGATGTGTCTGAATCTTTTCCATTCTATGTGTGTGTACACGCATACGTGGAGATATCATTTATTATCTACTGAGGATTAAATCCTTCTAAATGAATCTAAGTTGATATATTTGATATTTGGGAAAATAGGACTTTTTTCCATGTAAGAACCAAATCAAATTTCATTTCACCTTTGACAGTGATAAAGAGTTAGCTGCATATCCAGCTGCTTGAATGGGCCTATTATTGTCACAAAATACATGCTCCTATTGTGTAAAATCCATTACAAAGAATGTAGAACTTATTCATGCAAGCAAGTATAAATTTACTTTTCCACCAGCAGAATTCTCTACCATTTGTCATTTTAATCTATACTGTTAAAACATACGATTTTTAAAGAAAATTTGAACCAAAGAAGGATATTTTAAGAAATTTCCTTAATTTGTACCCATTTCAATATTTTGTGTGTGTGTGTGTTATAGGAAATCTTTGGTGAGAAAACCCATAAATTAAGACCCTTACTAACCCACACCTAAATCACATCCAAATTAGCTAGGATGTGTCTCTTGCATTTCCTTAGTCAGGAAAAAAGTTGATATGAAATAGGTTTTAAAATGCAGTATTCAGGATGCGTCCAGATTGGAAGGGAGTTGGTGCTACTGTAAACCAAGGGCCTGGTCCCTTCTCCATAGGGTCCAGGCCATCTTCGGTGCTGAGAACAGCTCTTCCTCAGCCCTCTGTGAAGAGATGGGAGAGAAAGCTGGAGGTGATATTATTTTCATAACAACTACCACTTATTCGACATTTATCATTGTAAAATTACTTTACATGCAGTCTTATTTCATTGTAATATCAACTTTATGAAGTATTATATTAATCCTGTTTTGCATATTAAGAAAATAAAGTTGAGTGAGGTCACAGATTGTTAAGTGGAATAGATAAAATTCAAACGAACATCTGTCTAAACTCTGATATCTAACCATTATTTTATATCATCTCCACTCAGCTTGGGTAACTATCACAGGCTCCAAAACTAGTTTTAGTTGAAATATTTTGTTTTAATTCATCCCGTTTAGATTGTATCTGGAATCCAGGAGGCGTTAAAGGTTTACATGGAAAAGATGGTGTGTAATAGTTATGTGTGAGGGATGGGGAAGGACATAAATGTTTGCAAATGTGTAGGGAAGGGACTGGGGTTTTGGAGCCACCGGAAGAGCTGAGTGGCTTTCGAGGTGTGAGGCGAGGGCTTCAGGAGGAGGGTGGCGGTGTGGTGGATGTGTCTCAGAAGTGCTCTTAGAGGTCCGTGACCGTGTACAGTGTTGTAACGTGAAGAGGAAGGACTTTTGGCACCAGCCTTTTACCTTTGTTTGACGATGAGGAAGAAAGATGACATTGAAGGAGCATTTGGTAGAGAGACATGGCTCTGAGGACAAAGTTGATGTTTGTTCTTTAGATTTTGCATTTAGGTCTGGCTTCAAAATGTGTATGTGCAAAGCTGTCCCCACCCTGAACCTGAAATCAGTCATGGGGACAAAGGTGTCAGTGTGGACATCATCATTTAGTGGAAGAGATGACTGACTGAGCTGTTGGCACCCACTCCTCACTACCCCCACTCATTAGCTCACTATGTAACCTTAGGCACCACACCTAACTTTACTTAAAAATGTGTGACACTGATCTCAGCACTCAGGAGGCTGAGGCAGATGGATCATGAGTTCAAGGCCAGCCTGGGCTACATACTGAGACACTATCTCAAACAAATAAAAAGTATGATACTGAAATAAAAACATCAGAAATCTTGAGATTCCTTAATAGGCTAAAATCCCAATTCCCTGAAGAAAAATTACTTTTATATATTTAGATCTTTTCTAAATAAGATAGGATAGAAGTGATTTAAGTGAGAAGTACAGTTTTTACATTTAAGCCCAACTTAAATGATTCTTCTTTGATTTTTTTCCTATTAATAAGAGCTGGAAGGGGAGTTTCATTAGGCTTTCAGTTCACCAGGTAATCCAGTCACCAAAATAGCCCCTTTATACCTCACAGCTATGGGCCGTAATATAGATAGGGTACTCCATTATTAAGATTATATTTTCATTTAGTGTCATTCAAAAATCTTAATGTAATCAGTGATTTCTACATTGGTATCATTTTTTCAGGGTTTGCCATCACTTTCTTGGAAGTAGAAGTTAAGCGCTAAGCTGAGCACCATAGTGAATGCCTGTAATTCCAGCGACTCTGGAGGCTGAGGCAGTGGGTTCATGAGTTCAATGCCAGAGGCAGCCTGCACAACTTAGCAAGACCTTGTCTCACAATAAAAGGATCTGGTGGTGCAGGTCAGTTGTACAGCACTTGCCTAGTATGCATGAGACTCTGGGTTCAGCCCCCATTTCTGCAAAAGAAAAAGAAAGAAGAAGGAAGGGAGGGAGGATGGAAGGAAGGAAGGACGGACAGACTGATGAACCTCTTCTCTGAGCACCTCATGGTCACTTGATCCCTGTATCTGTGGAATGAAATACCCGTTGTAGCATTCCTGAGTGTCCTTGGTACACTCCTGCTTGATTTTCATTCTTCTTGGAACCAACTTAGCCTGAAACGTTCTTTTAAGTGCAGCACATTCCTCTTTTCCCCAGAAATGTGGCAAAATTCTTTCTTACCTTCTCTGACCTCTGACTTAATCAGGTAAGATGGTGAAGTCACCTGCGGCCCTTTTCACTTTGCACGCTCGCCCTTTTCCATTTTCAATAGCCTCTTTCTTGCTGTAAAAGGGTTGGTGGGTCCAAGCAGGGGCACAGCAGGTTGGAGATAAGATTGTCATTGACCGCATCCCCATAGCCACACAAGGGAGCTAAGAGGTAGGACGGCATAAAACAGAGCTACTTAGAAGAGGAGACCTCGCCTCTCCCACATTTGCAGCTCTCTCCCCTGAGGTCTGAGTGGAGGAGGAAAACGAAGACGTGTGGGTGGCTATAGCATGTTCTGCTTCCTGACTTTCCCAGTGTGAGGGGCCAGACAGAGCATCTGTTCCCCGTGCTCCGAAGCTGCCGCTCAGAATGGGCCCCTGAGGAGAGAGACTGGCAACTCTTAGCACATCCCAGGTTCTGCCCCAGGAGGTTCCACGGGGAGAGCAGCCCGCCACCCCTGTGGGAAACTGGAGCTCGGTACTGCCTCCAGGCTGAACCTAGGGAAGGGGGCAGGAACCTCTGGGTGGTTCTGTGCCACTGGATGACATGCGCCCACTAGAACGCTTCTGAGCAAAAGTGTCCAGGGAGCAGAGGTGCGCTCACTGAGAAGTACGTTGCTCTGTCCAGTGCCTCCGTCACAGGAGGGAAGACTGGGGAGAATGACCAGGAAGCAAGGAACCCAGGCCAGCTGGGACCCCAGCCCTAACCCACTGTGAGGCTGGTCGCCACAGTAACCTTAGAGGTGACGCTCTGTGTTATTCTCCCCAATGAAGGCTGACCCCGTGGGTCACCTGCCTTGCTCTTCCAGGTCCACACATGATGGCCAAGTGGCCCCACAGGCAGCCTAGAGCTGGCAGCAGGTGAGGTTCAGGGCAGGCGATGAAGGAGCCTGGGTGGCTGGAATGTAGTGCCGTGAGGCTCCTTGGGGGCTGGCTGCCGGGGCAGAGGTCGTGAGGTGAGGTAGCACACAGCCCTTGTCCTCACCTCTTTCTGGGCTCTGGTGACCAAGAAAACATGGTCATCTAAGGTTTTCCTTTATTATATTCTGAAATGCTTCTTATGCCAAGCAGTGTGTTCTGTATACCTTACACCGGGTGGGTCCCTGGTGCCATCCTGTGTGACCTGCTCAGTGTTAGGGTGGCCCTGGAGTCTGAGAAGTGCTCCAAAAGATTTTTCTAAACCATCCTTCCCCCAATATGGAGTTCATAGGAATGACAGTGTGGAAAGTGAAAGCTCCACATTCACAGGATATGATTATAGCTGCATATATATGTATATTATAGCTGCATTCTTCTTAGTGAGTACAAACCAGCTTCCCTTCTGGTGTTGCCTGGTATTAGGATCTTATTAGAAATACCCTCATCAATTACAGGTTTTTCCTTAAGAAAGAAGGTAGACTGTCTCTACAAACTTAAAGAGCTCACAGGAAAATCTAAGCTAAAAAAATTTCTGTGTTTGGGAATTAATTATTATCATCTTGGTTATCTGAGTTATTAGTGGCTATCATTTTTTATTTCACTGACCAGGAAAAGAGAGATAACTGTATTCATGATCTTATATACATCAAAACCAATCTATAGCTGAAACAGTTAGTAAAATATCTGACTCCACTGGGAAGTTAATGTGGGTCATTTCTGGTCTTTGCCTGGTAGTTTGGAAGTAAATAAATGTTGGCTTAATATTTCACAAAAGGGCAGACCTCACAAGCAAAGGCGCATTGTTTTCTTTTTCATCATCAGGCAATCACCTAGGAAGTAGTCAGGGCACAGAGGCCTGCAGGTACGATTTTATGTTCTTTTCTCCTCCTCCTTTCTTTATGACAAACCTTCACATTGCTCCCAGGGTCCAGCTGAGGCCCTAATACTCCACAGGGAGCTGTGAGAAACTGTCCTGTCATGATGGCAAAGACATGCTATCCTTATTTATAAAAAATGATACTTATTTTTTTCAGGGGCACAAAATTATTTGCATCTAATCTTGTACCAGTATTTTATTGCTCTAAAATAAGGTATTAATACAGTTCTTAGAAATCCCCTCAGAGGAGATTGGGGAGGGATCCGAGGGAGAGTTGTAATACTACAATAGGAGAAAAGTCACATTTCTGCGCGGGAAAGCAGAGGTGGCCAGGATGGGGGATGCAGACAGTCTCTTTGATCAGGAGCCATGAAATCTGAGGTACCCTGCCTGATCCAGAATAACTGGGAACTTATTTCCCTCCAAGTTAGTGGTGAGAGGGGTTGGGCAGGTACTTCTAGGGTTGATGCCCCAGACTTGGGGTTCATTTGAAATTGAGGCTTAAAGTGTTCATTTCACAAGTTAGTGCAGGATGTCAGGCAAAAATACGGTTTTGCCTAAAAATATGGACTCAGAACAAAGATTGATTCATCAGCCATGGATTAAAAACTGGTGTGCTCTGAACCTGCTATTTTTTATAAGATAGATTTTCTATCTTTCCTCAGTGCAAGCATTTGAAAAATATAGAATTTTAATATTCTGTACTGAATCTTTTTTCTAATTTTTACTCGGTGCACTTTAGAAAATAAATACCCTGTTCTTCTGTGTGACAAGCTAAATGTATGCCACTTCAGCTTTTCCAGTGTTGCTTTGGAGGTGCGCCAGCAGAAGAATTCTAGAATATAATGCCATCATTGATTGTTTCATAGAGATTAAGTGAATTTGTGTGGGTTGGAGTAAATTCAAACTTCGCTTAAGGTTTATACCAATACATAGATTAATATGCATTATTAGACACTGCCTTATTTCAAGTATTGACATTTATAATTTAGGGGAAAAAGGAGAAGTGGAAGGAGGCAAGGGAGGGAGGGAGGGAGGGAGGAAGGACAGGTACACCCCCACTCACCGGGGCCCTGTTCATTTCTTCCAGCGCCTCCTGGTTGGCTCCTCCTCATGCCCCGTTTCCCAGGGATGGCCACTTTACCCTGGCCACCTCCTCAGGCAGATGTAAACACCATAGCTTTCCACAGCACCTTTGCCCTCTTCTTCAGATCATGTAGCAGACCTGTGATTTCAACTCACACAGTTACTTAATACCTGTCTTTCCCATTAGCATGTCAGCTTCGTCAGGGGAGAGCCCTCACACTGCTCACTGATGGGTTCCTAACGCCTAGGAACCTCGCAGGGGCAGTCACAATGACCAGCACGGTTTGAAAGCTGGCTGTGTCCGTGCTGCGGTATTGCTTTGTATGGATCTGCTTATGCAATCAGCCCAAGAGTCCTATGGAAGTGGCAGAAGCAGCATTCACACTGGCTGTGTGGCTCCACAGCCTGCACACTTCCATATTACGTAAGATCGCCTCTAAGTAAATATTTGTAGAAGCAACAAAAGGAGTAATAAAATTCAACTGGAGCTCAGTTGAATTCAACTGGAGCTGAAGGTGGCCTGGGCCCTCGTGGGTACATGGCAAGCTCATGAATGAGGAATGGCCTCCTGGAGCCCATGCACACATGCTGTTGGCACCTATTTTCAATAATTTCTTTTTCCAGGGACAAATGTGAGTAGAAATGGAAACTTCAAATAGGATGAAGTATAGGAGTGTTTGGTGAATTTGATATGAAACATGCATGCCTGGAGATTCTCATTGGAAATAAAAAGGCAAAGAATTGGAAGTTATCAGCTAAGATTAACAGGAATTTTTCATTATATTAATAGTACTTTGATTATTTCAGGTATCTAAACTTTTGTGATCTGGATTTTATCAGACCAAGTGAGCTATTGCAGAGCATTGATTCCTAAGAGTTAGCAAGATTTCAACCACCTTCCTAAAATTAAGAACACAAAATGTGATGTTGTGTCTGCATTATTGTTAATCATGAAAACCAGAGGCTAGTGGAATGTCCCCTAAAGGCAGATTATTTACATAAATAAAGATGCATGCTATTGTACAAGAGAAGGAATCAGGTAGACTTTTCATTGCTTTATTGGAAGGAATGCCTTCAGCTATACCCTCACGATATCTAATCTGTCTGATCTCAGAAGCTAAGCAGGGTTGGGCATTGTTAATCCTTGGATAGGAGACCAACTGGGAGTACTGGGTGCTATAGGCTTGAAAGAAGTACTTTGCAGCTCACTCCCAAAACTGTCAGCCATTGAAAGCACTGTGAATAGCAGAGAAGCACTGACAATAGTGCCAGGCATGGCACAGTGTAGGGCAGTGTTTCGTTCTGTTGTACATTGGGTTGCTGTGAGTTGGACCTGACTCAACAGCACCTAAACAACAACATTGGAAGAAATGTTATTGAGCAAAAATGGAATCATATTTTTACTGTAAACAGAAAGATTAATATGTGTATATGTGTGTGGATAGATAGATAGATAGATATGAATAATAATGCAGTGATATAACAGTCTGGAAAGATGTATTAGAAAATGTTACTAGTGCTTACTCCCTGGAGAATGGAATCAGTAAGGTGTTTGGTGGGGAGAGGATGCACTTCCATTTTTAAAAACATATTTGCTGTAAAAAAGAAATAAGTAAAAGCCAATTAATTTTATAATTTAAGGGAAACAAAAGACTAAAATGAACGTCTCTTAATGTCATATATTAATTTGTCGGAGATCTGTGTGAATGCATGTTAATATCTACTGTTAATCATTTGAAGTAAGACATGTTTTGCATATGTAACAGAAGGTGATGGATTGGGGCTTCTTTAGGGCTGTCTAGCAAGTCTGTGGGCGGGGATTTAGCTCAGTTGTAGAGGTCTGCTCTGCAGTATCTGAGGTCCCAGGTTTGATTCCCAGCACTGCAAATTATGGGAGAAGGATGTGGCAATCCCCTCCCGAGGCAATCCTGAAACAATCAGCCATTGAAAAGTCTATAAGGGTCGCTATGAGTTGGACACAACTTGAGGGCACCTAACAACAACAATAACCGCAAGCCTGTGGCTCTTTAGGTTTCTTCAGCCAGACTGTAGGTTCCATGGGAAGATCCCATTTTTGTCAGTCTGTGACTGTGGTTCTCATTGCCTCAGATATCAATCACCTGCGGCTGCTCCCACCAAATGTGGGACTGAGCAAGGTGACTGAGGTTGAACAGGTGGCTTCAACAGGTAGTTAATAGATTAATGAACAGTTGCTGAATCTAAAGGCAAATGGAGTGGATGTCAGTATAAAGCAGCTACGTGCTTGCTGAGTTAAACTCTGTGTCACATCCCGGCACCTGCTGCTGGACCAAATTTAGTTACTAGTTCTGGAGACGAAGATAAATACCAGTGTGCAGGTGGGAGTCAAGTGCTAATTTGCTATTTTGAGAAAAGCCAATCAAATTTATTTTGGTTTTCTACTGTAACATTTAAATCTGCTTCTGACCTCAAGGAAATAATTAACAATTTTATAAGTCATTAGTTGTGCTGAGTAGCATTTAAAAAATAGAAGTGTCTCACATATTACTTTGGTGGTTTTAAAAATAATTGAAAGAAGACACTGTGCCAATCTGTTTAAAAATATGCTACATAAACAATTATTATATCTAGCTAAGTTTTTTTTTTCCCCCAGTAGTTGGGGGTTGAACTCATGCCCTTGCATATACTTTGCAAGTGCTCTACCACTGAGCTGCACCCCTAGCTCATGTTTTATTTTGAGTCAAGGTTTTGCTAAGTTACATAGGCTGCTTCTAGCCTCAAACTCAGGATCCTCCTGCCTCAGCCTCTAGAGTCAGTGGGATTACAGGTGTGCACCATCATTCCCAGCTACTATCTGAGCTTTAATGCTATAAGTAAAATCACCTACCATTCCTTGAAGGAATACTTCATTGATCATGAGATTTTAATTGGAGAATGTCCCTTAATTTCCAGTTTTTCTTAAGGGAATAAATCAATGGCTCATTTTTATTAAAGATATTCCAGTGGTTTAAATAGAAAAATGACAATTTTTGCTCTCAGTACTTGTATAATTTTTGCAAACGTTTTGAAAGCATATTAATCGTAATTTTGGTTATAGAACTTACATTAGCATTAATAATTAGTAATAAAATTTCTCTTTAAATAATTTTTCCTACTTGTGTAAGGAATCTATGCCAGAGGGCATAGGAAAACTAAAAAATATAATTATATGAGAATCAAGACATTCTCTAGGGAAGATGGTATTAGAAGCAATGTAAGAGTAAAATGGATGAACTGAAGAAAAACATTGAACATATATGCTAAAAAAGGCTAATTTCATTAATATGAAAATAACTCTTACAAACAAATAAGAAAAATATGCGCAATAGGCAAATGAGCAAAAATAGTAAGCAGATAGTCACAACAACATAAATGCAAATTTCCAGGAATCCTAAGAATGCCCCATCTCACT
This sequence comes from Pedetes capensis, assembly GCA_007922755.1. Lineage (NCBI taxonomy): Eukaryota > Metazoa > Chordata > Mammalia > Rodentia > Pedetidae > Pedetes > Pedetes capensis. The sequence goes on from VMDO01005198.1 coordinate 22,955, forward strand.
GAACCTGAAGAATTGTGAATGAAACGCAGGTGTCAGTAGATTTTGATACACTCCTGCCATCTTGACTCCGAAGCCTCAAGACATTTCTCCTTTAACATATCCAAAAGAGAATTCTTCTTTTTGTTTTCTTATCCCTGCTGACCTGCTTGCCACCTGGTCATGTTGGTCCCAATAAACGCCTGCATTGTTTACTCAGCTCCTCCAGCTAGAGGTCCCCACTGAGTCCTCTTCCCTCATCTTTTCTATCTCATGGTCAAGTTGTGCACTGGATCTCCAGCACCCATGCTGGATCTGTCAGTCCCACCAATGCCACCATTCCCAAGGATTTCCTCCTGCCTATGCACTTATGCCATAGAGTGCCACTTTCATCTGACACTGAGGGTGACTCAAAATAGGCCGTATATTTACACTGTCAAAAGTTCCACATTTATAAAATGACATACAGTGAGACGTTTCCCACCCACCATGCCAGTTCCTGTATTGTCATCTGAAATTCTCATCCCTTTTCCTGTGTTTCAGACATGTTAGATGCATATACAACCATGTACATATATACATACGTATATATACACACAAATGTGTTTATTATTTCTTTTTATTACAAATCATAGCATATTTATATGATGTTCCAATTGGTGAAAATATCTCTATACCAGTACATATGAGCATCAGTTTTTTTTAGGATTATACCTTATTCCTGTACTTGGATGAGACAAATTATTTAACTTAATCTCCTGTTATTGAGGTCAATTTTTTTCTCTTATAAATACTATTGAAATCAGTAGCTTTATATACATACCATCTTGCATATGTCTACGTATTCCTGTAGTATAAATGCCTAGAGGTAGAATTGCTGGGTCAAAGGGTGTGAGCCTTTGCCATTTTGATAGCTCCAGTCAGCTTGCCCCTCCTGGTAGACTGACTGATTGAGAATGCCTCCAACCACCTGGGACAGCGCCCGCTTCTCTGCGCCCTCTCCCCTGTCCTGTTTCATCATGTTTTGTGATCATCTGTTCCTCTCTCTTTCTCCTCCTTCGTTCAGTTCATGTCTCCATCACAGGGTTGGGTATGCTGCCCAGTCACACAACTCTGTCAGCTTCTTAAGTCCCCCTGCCAGTGGGTAAATACTTTAAAGAATCTTAAATTTATATACAGTTAAATTCACTTTTTTGGCACATGGTCCATGAATCTTTACACATGCACATATTCTTTAACTCTGCCATTCAGGGGAGACACAACAATTGCAACTTCCTGAAAAATCCATCCCTGTTTCCCTCCTCCCTATCTACCCCCAAAATCTTGTGCACATGTAATCAGATTTTGGTGTCTGTTTCTCACAGACAGATTAGTATTTTATGTGATTAGGTTTAATGTATGCAACAGATGAACTGCTCTGGGTAGAAGATCACTTTATGTTTGTTTTCTGGTGATGTTTCTTTTTGACATTTTGAGAAACATAATATTTAGTGGAAGCTACAGGGAGTATGTCTGTAGCCATAGCACCCTAGTATCCAGTCCTGTCTGATCTGGGAAGCTAAGCAGTATTGACCTGGTTAGTCCTTGGGAGGGAGACTGCCTGGGAACACCAAGTGCTGCAGGCTAGGGAGAAGGACCTGGCAATCCACTCCTGAAACAATCCACCACTGAAAACCCTACGAAGAGCAGAGAAGCACAGGCAATAGTGCTGGGCATGGCACAGTGTCACAGAGGGTTTCATTCTGTTGTACATACCATTGCTATGAGTTGGACCCAACTCAATGGCACCTAACAAGAATGACAACAGTGAGTATATGAGGGATAGTAGTTTCTGGAGCCTGCAGCTGTAGCCCTGTGGCATCCACTCCCATCAGATCCCAGAAGCTAAGCAGGGTTGAGCCTGGTTAAGACTTGGATGGGAGACCTCCTGGGAACACCAGGTGCTGTAGGCTTGGGAGAAGGACCTGGCAACCCCCTCCCAAAAATCAATCTGCCATTCAAAACTCTATGAACAGCAGAGAAGCACTGACAATAGTGTTTCTGCTGTTGTACAGAGGGTCGCTATGAGTCGGATACCGACTTGAGGGCACCTAACAACAACAACAACAAGTAGTTTCTGGATCACAGTGTCTTCATATCTTACATATCAGTTAAACAGTGGTCTCTGGCAATCATAGCTGTCCACCAGTGGAATCTCTGATCCCCTTGATCCGAGGAGGACTGCTTTAGCTGTTGTAGCAGCAATTTGATATCAAAGATGGTACAAAAGAAATTTCTCCATTGGAAAGTGGATTGGGCATGGTGATCTCCAAGGATCCTTGTGCTCGTAACTACTGAGACTGTGATTGTAACAGCCTATCTCTCTCCTTTTAGAGTAGGATTTTGGAGTAGGTTTTTTCCCCTGATATAAAACATGTGCCTTCTCCTCTCCGCTGTCCTATCTTTATTTAACCATTTGGACTCAGTCCACACATTTTCCTTTCACTGTTTCTAATATGAAGTTCTTGTGGGTCAGTGTTCCATCACTGTGACAAAATACATGGGAAAAATCAACTTAAAACGAGGTCAGATTTATTTTGGGGTCACGGTTTCCAGAAATTTAGTCCATGGTTGGCACAGTCACTTTATGCCTGTGGTGAGGCAGTGTATCATGGCAACAGGAGGATGTGATGGATGAGGCTGCTCATCTCGTGATAGACAGGAATAAAGAAAAGGAGAGAAAGGCCCCTGAATCCCAGCATCCTCTCAAGGGCAGGCCCCTAACGACCTAACTTTCTTCTATTAGACCCCACCTCTTAAAGTTCCACCTCCTCCCAATAACACCATGGGGTATCAACTAAGCCTTCAGCACATGGTCTTTGGTGGTGGTGGTGGTTGTTGTTGTTGTTGTTGTTGTTGTTGTTGTTGTTGTTGTTGTGTGCCATCCAGTCATGTCTGACTCATAGTGACCATATGTACAGCAGAAAGAAACACTCCCCTATTCTATGCCAGGCGCATGATCTTATTAATGTTTAAGCCCATTGTTGCAGACACTGTGTCAATCCATCTGGTAGAGGATTTCCCCTTTTTTTTGTTGACCTGGCACTCTCCCAAATGTAATATCTTTCTTCAGGGATTGGTCCCTCCTGATTACATGTCCAAAATATGTAAGATGCAGTCTAGTCATCCTTGCTTCCAAGGAGCACTCTGATTACACTTCTTCTAGGAAAGATCTGTTGGTTCTTTTGGCAGGCCATGGTATATTCAATAATCTTCTCCAGCACCATAATTCAAAAACATCAATTCTTCTCCTGTCTCCCTTGTTCAGTGTCCAGCTTTCATAACCATATGATGCAACTGAAATTACCATAGCATGAGTCACGTGCTCCTTCATTTTCAAAGTGACTTCTTTACTTTTCAATACTCTAAAGAGATCTTTTGCCACAGCTTTTCCTAAAGCAATGCATCTTTTGATTTCTTGACTGCTGCTTCCACAGGTGTTGATTATAGAGCCAAGTAAAGCAAAATCATGGTCAACCTTAATTTTTTCTCCATTTATTGTAATATTACATAATGACATAGTTATAAGGGTTTTTATTTTGTTAATGTTTAGTCACAATCCATACTGAAGGCTACGTTCTTTGATCTTCATCAGTAAGTGTGTTAAATCCTCATTAATTTCCTTAGGCAGAGTTGTGTCATCTGCATGATGCAGGTTGTTAATGGGTCTTCCTCCAATCCTAATGCCATGTTCTTCTTCATTAAGTCTAGCTTCTCAGATTATTTGCTCAGCATGTAAATTGAAGAGATGTGGTGAAAGTATACATCCCTGACACACACCTTTCTCAACTTTAAACCAGGCAGTGTTTCCTTGTTTTATTTGGACAACTGCCTCCTGGTTCATGTACAGATTCCTCATCAGTACCATTAGGTGCTCTGGTATTCCCAATTTTTGAAGTGTTATCGATAATTTGTTATGATCCACACAGCCAAATGACTTTTCATAGTCAATAAAACACAGATAGACATCTTTCTGATATTCTCTGCGTTCAGCTAATATCCACCTGACATCAGCACTGATGTCCCTGGTTCCCCATCCCACTTCTGAATCCAGCTTATTTTTCCAGCAACTCCCTATCTATATTCTGCTGCAGTCATTTTTGAATGATCTGGAGTAAAATTTTGCTTGTGTGTGATATTAATGATATTGTCTGACAGTTTCCACATTCAGTTGGATCCCCTTTTTTGGGAATAGGCACAAATATGGGTCTTTTCCAGTCAGTAGGCCAGGTAGCTGTTTTCCAAATCTGTTGGCGTAAACATGTTAGCACCTCCAGTGCTACATTTGTTTGTTGAAACATCTCTATTGATATTCCATCAATTCCTGCAGCCTTTTGTTTCAACAATTCCTTCAGGGCAGTTTCCATTTCATCCTTCAGTACCATTGGTTCTTCTTCATATGCAACCTCTAAAAATGGTTGGTCATCTATCAGTTATTTTTTGTATAATGACTCTGTGTATTCCTTCCCTCTTCTTTTGCTGTTTCTTTCATTGTTTAATATTTTCCCTGTAGGATCTTTCACTATTGCCACTCGAAGCTTGAATTTTTTCTTCACTTATTTAAGCTTGAGAAACACAGAGCATGTTCTTCCCTTTTGGTTTTCTATCTCCAGCTCTTTGCACATGTCATTATAATATTTGTATTTTTCTTCTCAAGCTGCCTTTTGAAATCTTCTGTTTAGTTCCTTAACTTAATCATGTCTTCCTTTTACTTCAGCTGCTCTATGTTCAAGGACAATTTCAGAGTCTCTTTTGACATGTAATTTGGTGTTTTTTCCCCTGTCTTTTTAATAACCTTTTGCTTTCTTCATGAGTGATATCTCTGATGTCCTGCCACAACTCATCTAGTCTTCTATCATTTGTATCTAATGCATTAAACCTGTTCTTGAGATGGTCTCTGAACTCAGGTGGGATATACTCAAGGTCATATCTTGGCTCTTGTATACTTGTTGTAATTTTCTTCAGTTTCAGTTTGAACTTGGATATGAGAAGTTGATGGTCCGATACACAATCAGCACCTGGTCGTGTTCTGACATTTGTTATGGAGCTTTCCCATCATTTCTTTCCACATTTGTAATCGATTTGGTTCCTGTATGCTCTATCAGGTGAAATCCATGTGTATTGCCACCATTTATAGTAGTGAAAAACTATATTTGCTATGAGGTCATTGGTCTGACAAAATTCTATCATGTCACCAAGAACATATTTTCTAACTATCGAGCCTTCTTCTTTATTTCCAACTTTTTCATTCCAGTCACCAGTAATTATCAGTACATCCTGATTGCATGTTTGATCTATTTCACATTGCAAAAGCTGGTAGAAATCTTCCCTTTTTTCATTTGTGGCATTAGTGGTGGGTGCATAAATCTGAATAATAGTCACATTAATTGGCCTTTCTTATAGACATACCCCCACACATCTGTCAGTTTGCCGCACTGTGGGGGCTTGTGTGTTGTGATGAGGCTGAGAACTCTGCCACTGTAACCTCAGACATGAGCAAGGTTACCCATGGCAGACAGGTTTTCAGCTGAGCTTCGAGACTAAGACAGACTAGGGAGCAGGACCTGGCGAGCCACTCCCGGAACATTTAAAATCCAACCCATAACAAAGCCTTTCTAGTAATTATAGCTAACCAAGCAATGAAAAACACCACAAATAATTTTAATCCCAGTGTTTTGAATATTTTTTGTTATCACTCTTTTTTTTTTTTTTTTTTGCAGTACTGGGGGTTGGACCCAGGGCCTCGAGCCTGCATGCTCTGCAAGTGCTGGACCACTGAGCTGCACCTCAGCCCATTTTTTTTACTTTTTGAGACAGGGTCTCGCTAAATTACGCAGACTGCCTCTGGTCTCGAACTTGCGATCCTCCCGCCTCCGCCTCCCAAGCAACTGGGATTACAGGCGTGCGCCACCACACCCAGCCCTGTTATCACTCTTGATGCTTTATTTAATGTGACTTCTGTCCTGATGCATTCTTGGTCACACAATTTTATGAAAATGTAGTTGCATGTTTTGACATATGCATAATTCATCATAATAGGTTTTCTTTGTAACCACAGTGATATTTACATGTCTGCAACTGGTTTGTCTTCAAGTGTACTTCTTCAGCTGAAAGGTGAAATATGTATGTGATAGAGTAGTGGTTGGAACACTGTAAAAAATTAGATTTTTTAGGTAACATAAACATAGAAAGTTGTGAAAGTATAGAAAAGTCCCAGTCTCTTCCATATTTTTTGTAGAACAGTGAATGCCTTTATTGAAAGCATGGAGATAATTGAAAAGGATCTTTAAATTGCATAGCTGTTTGGACCTAAAATAGTTCTCATGAGAAAACATCATCACATTCCTTTTCATTATCTGAAAGAATGTAGTTACGGGGGCGATTGAGTGTTGCCTTGCGTTTCTATTAAGTAGAAGTTGAAATGTGCTGAAAGGGGAGATCCAAAGAACAAAATGGGCAAAAAGCATGAAGAGGGCTCTGTAAAATAGCATGCCACTGAAGATCACTCTTTTTGTGTTTTCTCAACCTAAAGTAAATATTATCATAAATTTAGTCTGAGGATTTTCTGTTGGTAAACCCAACTACTTCCAGAAATAATAGGAACAGCTTACATTGACTCATATAAAAGGCATTCATGCATAAGCATGCATTTTGGATTTTTTGGATAATAAATCATAAGTTGATTAATCTATAATTCATAATTTGTTCACTTTTAAGGCACTCTGTGTCATTATCCTATTATGCTCTCATAAAAAATAACTTTAGTTAATCAAAATTATGATTTAAAATGACTTAAGAACCAGTAGGTTAACGGAGCTACTGTCTTCATTTTATGCAAAATGTTGTTGGCACTAATGGTGCACAGCAACAAATAATGTATCCTTTTGCCTCCCAGTGAGATGCCAGATACAACGCTTGTTCATTTTCATACAGAAAACACATTCCTCAGAGATGGAGTCTGACTACCTTTGACTTTTACTTAATAGAAAAAATACAGGTTAAAAAAGTCTATTCTGTCATTTCACCAATAGTGGTAGACTTTAGTGAGTTACTTTTAACATAAACATTAAAATATATCAAGAACTAGTTTCAGACTAACTAGATAATAACAATGATGTACTTTGAAGAGACTTAAAGTTAGCTATCCTTGGGTATCAGAATTCTACAGGCAAGAATTCATGATTTCATTATAATCTGGTAGCTGTTTACTATTTAAATATGAAACTGATTAGATCAATAGGAAGTTGATTGTTTTTGAAAGCTTCACTTGGCCACATAGCTAACTGCTTAATCCTTTAAGTTAGAACTTTCTATTTTAAGTCTGATAGGCTGAAAATCAGTTTAAAAGGGATGTATCCATCCATGCCATCTTAACCAGACTGCAATGGGTGCAGTAATCTTTTCCTAATGGCTCACTGGCATCATCATGTTTGTGGGTTTGTTTTTTTTTTTTTCTGGTATGGTGAAGACAGGGAAGCCTCCACAGAGGAGGTTGGGCCGTGGTACCCTAGTGTCCTCATCTAAGGTTCCCTGTTGAGCTTTGGCAGCCTTCTCCAGCACACCTCTCTCTTTTCCTGAACATGGTTGGTGGCTGCTCTTCAGCTATGTTAATTAGTAAATCCATAGCCCAAAGCAGCAATCTTTGGTCCACGTACATATTTTCTCCTTCAGATATAGGTTTGACTTTCTCCTCTCCTTCCTTATTGTAGTCATCATCGTCTTCCTCGCCTCCTATTTCCCAGTGGTCAATACTTGTCTCTCATTCGCACACTTTCTCTCAGGTTCCTGGCTGGCTATTCAGGAGGTCACAGATGCCTGTTCCTCAGCTTATCCTTTCTCTGCTCTCACAAGCCTGAAGTTGTTTATGGGGCATGCAAGAGAGGAAGCTCCTCATCAGACTAAGCTTGTGCCAGATGTTTTGAGCAAGGTTCATTGCAAAGTCTTCCTGTGTTCCGAATTAACATGCATGTGACTTCTCGGGGCTTGATATTTTCTTTGGTGTTTATCCTTTAGTGGAATTTCAGACACTAGCAACATTGGAAATCAACATCTTTGATGTTTCAGTCAAAATCGCTTTCCACACCAATAATTGTGCTTCTATTGTAAAATACACTGAGCCACAGCCAGAACAAGGGAGGTGACATTCAGGGCAAAGAGGTAACATCCAGTTACAAGTCAGTATTAAGTCCCCTTTCTCTGAGAAAGTACTATAGTTATTCATAAAATTAAGCCAGTATACATCAGTGTCCTCACATGAGAGGTGGTGATAGGTAGGAGAAGAAGAACTAACCATAGATAAGCAACACATTTACTCTCAAAGTAATCTGCAATGTAGTGAGAAGACCCCTGAGATGAGGCCAAGTGGGCATAATGTGGAGGCTCACGGTTAACTAACAGAGGGGTATAGGACAATATAAAAGGAGTGTAATTTGGAAAGAGCATCCGAAAGATCCTAGTGGTAGGAAGGTTATTCCAGAGAATGTACATAGTTTTCTAAAGGTTCATTATTGCAATATAATGTAGAATGTGACCTGGAACTAACAAGCTCATCATGGATGGTGTTTGGGGGCAAGGGAAGACCAAAGCTAAGACATAGAAGAAGAGAAGACTGGACCCTAAAAGGAGAAGGTATAATGAGTGGTTGGCAGAAAAAGAAAATTATGAGGACTTTGAATGCCTGGGGACTTAGAATTTTATTTTCACTTAAAAGTTTTACCATCACTGGGCACAGTGGCACGTCTATAATCACAATGACTCTGGAGGCCAAGGCAGGAAGATTGTGAGTTCAGGCCAGAGGAAGCCTGCATAACTTAAGTGAGACCTTGTCTCAAAATTTAAAAATAAATTAAAAAAAAAAGGATTTGGGGTGCAATCCTGTGTTAGAGCATTTGCAAAGTATGTGCTAGGACCTGGGTTCAACTCTCAAGTACCACAGGGGGAAAAATAGTGTCACCAGGGATGGTTTTTATGAAAAGGATCAAAGAAATGAGATCTGCATGGCAACTATCTCTTCTCTAATCAGCCCATCCTACTGCTTTAGAGAATGGTGTAGATGCTGTTGAGGGTAACTGTGTAAATGCATGCCTTCCCATATGTGTCACATACTTGAAAGTCCTAGGAGGTAAAATACGCCTATCACTTGCAATATCCCTATGAGCAAGGACAGCCAAATATATACTTGCCTTATTGAAGCCTGAGACTCACTACAATTTACAATTACCTACTAGGATAGATGTCTGCAGCCCTACCACTATGGAGTCCAATTCCGTCAGATCTCAGAAGCTAAGCAGGGGCAGACCTGGTTAGTACTTGGGAGACTGCCTGGGAACACCAGCTGCTGTAGCTTTGGAGAAGGACCTAGCAACCCACTCCCAAAAAACAATCTGCCACTGAAAACCCTATGAATAGCAGAGAAGTATTAACAATAATGTTTTGTTTGTTGTACATAGGGTCGCTATGAGTCAGACACCAATTCAACTGTACCTAACAGCAACTAGGATAGAAGTCAGTAGGCCTCAGTGAAGACCTTAGGCCAACATTGTAAAGATATCAAGGAGATAGAGTATGCTCATAGATATGACCTGCTACTCTCCCAAACATGATGTCCCTCTCCAGGGATTATTCCCTCCAGAAACATGTCCAAAATGTATAAGATGTTGTCATGCCATCCTTGGTTCTAAGAAGCACTCTGATTATACTTCTAGCATGGATCTGTTGGTTCTTTTGGCAGTCTGTGGTATATTCAATATTCATCGCCAAACTCAAAAGCATCAGTTCTTCTCTTGTCTCCCTTATTCAGTGTCTACCTTTCACAACCACATGATGTGACTGAAAATCCCATGACATGAGTCAAGCTCATGTTTCTTCTGACATGTAATTTTGTCTTTTCCTTTTTTCCTTGCTCTTTAATCACCTGTTGCTTTCCTCATGAATGATGTCTTTGATGTCATGCCACAAATCGTTTAATCTTCTATCATTAATGCCTAATACATCAATCCTGTTCTTGAGATGGTCTCTCAACTCAATTGGGATTTACTCAGGGTCATAACTTGCTCTCATACACTTGTTCTAATTTTCTTCATTTTCATTTTGAACCTGCATATGAACAGTTGATGGTCTGATCCACAATCAGCACCTGGACTTGTTCTGATTTTGATATTGAACTTCTCCATTTTCTCTCTCCACAAATGTATTCAATTTGGGTCCTGTATATTCCATCTGTTGAGTTCCATGTGTACAGTCACTGTTTATGTTGGTGAAAAAATGTATTTTCAATGTAAAGGTCATAGGTCTGGCAAGATTCTATCATGAGATCTCCAGCTTTGTTTCTGTCACCAATGCCATGTTTTCCAACTACTGACCCTTCTTGTTTGTTTCCAACTTTTGCATTCCAGGCACCAGTAGTTATCCATATATCCTGATTACATCAATTTGCCATACTGTAGGGGCTTGCTTGTTGATGTGATGCTGAATGCTATCCATTGGTATTACAGATAACCATCAGGGTCACCTATGGTTGGACAGGTTTCAGCTGAGCTTTCAAACTAAGAAAAACTAGGGAGTAAGACCTGGAAGCTTACTTTCAAAACATTTAACCATTGAAACCCCTATGAATAGCAGAGAAATAATCTCAGATGTGCCTGCAGCCATAGCCCTGTGGCATCCGATCCTGTCAGATCTCGGAAGCTAAGCAGGGTCAGGCCTGGTTAGTACCTGGATGGGAGACCGCCTGGGAACACCAGAAGCTGTAGGCTTGGGAGAAGGACCTGGCAACCCCCTCCCAAAAAATCAATCTGCCATTGAAAGCCATGAACAGCAGAGAAGTACTGACAATAGTGTTTCCCTTGTTGTACAGAGGGTCGCTATGAGTCGGATACCGACCCGATGGCACCCAACAACAACAACAATCTCAGATGTAGTGCTGGATAATGAGCCCCTCAGGTTGGAAGACACTCAAAAGATAACAGAGGAAGAGTGGTCTCTTTAAAGTACTATCACCCTTAATGACGGAAACAGAGTAAAGCCCCAGGGAGCTCTGTTTGCTGGCGTGGCATGACTCAAAGGAAAAGGAACAATTGCAAACATCCATTAATAATTGGACTGAGGAATGTATGTAGTATGAATCTAGGAAAATTAGAAATCATCAAAAGGGAAATGGAGCACATTAACATTGGCATTCTAGGTATCAGTGAGGTAAAATGGACTGGCATGGGCCATTTTGAAGCATATAATCATATGGTCTGCCCCATGCCATGGTATTTTCAGTCACATTGTATGATTGTGAAGGCTGCATATTGAATAAGGGAGACAGAAAAAGAATTGATGCCTTTGAATTATGGTATGAGAGATGAATGTTTAATATGCCATGGCCTGCCAAAAGAACCATCAGATCTGTCCTAGAAGAAGTGCAAACAGAGTGTTCATTGGAAGCAAGGATGGAAAAACTGCAATTATGTATTTTGGACAGGTTGTCAGGAGAGACTAGTCCCTGGAGAAGAATGTCATGTTTGGGAGAGTGGTGGGTCAACAAGAACAAAAAAAGGAAAACCCTCAACTAGATGGATTGACACAATGCCTGCAACAATGGGCTTAAACACAAAAAAGATCATGAGGCTGGCACAGAGTTGGGCAATGTTTTGTTCTGTAGTATATAGGGTCACTATGAGTAGGGCACAACTGGACAGCACTTAACAACAACAACAATCATGTGGTCTACTGTGCTGGAAAGGACAGATTAAAGAGAAATGGGATTGCATACATCATCAAAAAAGACATCTCAAGATCTGTCCTGAAGTACAGTACTGTCAGTGATAGAATAATATCCATATGCCTACAAGGAAGGCCAGTTAATATGACTAGTATTCAAATTTATGCACCCACGACTAAGGCTACAAATGAAGATAGGGAAGATTTCTATCAGCTTCTGCAGTCTACAATAGATCAACCTCTGGTGTATACTCTGAATTTATTTTATTTTCATTTTTAGCTCCCCTCATAGGGTAAAATGCATTTGCTCAATAATTGGCGTCTTCATTGGAAACTGGACTGTAGGTAGACTCGCCACCTGCTTTTTCCTCCAAACCCTGGCAGTTTAAGTTACTACAGGTGCCCCTTAGGAACCAGCCACATTCATACTTAGTCTGAAATTCGTCCGTGCATTGCTGTGTCATCTGGGGCCAGTTGGGGACTCTGCATTCTCTTCATCATGCACAGAGTGAGGTGAGAATACCAGCTCTTCAAGTTTCTTGTAGATTGTTCTGATTCAAAAGTGCCTGGCACAGGCCCACGTGTGAATGATAAAAACACAGTGCTGATCCTCACCACAATCACTATTCTTGTGGCTGGGGCATCGAGTTTACTGGCCTCCCCTTGTGTAGGGGACTGATCGTTAAAGACCTTTTGTAAGCTGTGCCTTAGGAGCTGCACTTCATTCTGACCCGTCGCATTTGCCTGTGCTGGCCCTTCCATGTTCTGCTCTGCCTGTTTTCTCTTCACAGAGGGCAAATGTACTGTTTATTTCCATCTGTTTTTCTTGCGGAAGGTAGGCTATCCACAAGGTGCTTAATAAGATTTACTACATATTGGTATGGAATTAGAGTGTAAGAGTTGGAATGTGATTGTTTGCCTCTTCAGAGAAGTCTCAAGGTAAACATTTTACACATACTTAGTGTAATCCTTCCTCTCAGGGAGAGAATGTCATAGTCTTTCAGCAGCAGCATGCAGGTAGCTCTGTGGAGCAGGCAGCTCTCCGCCTGTCCAGCTCCAGACATGTGCACAGACCTGTGTTCACATGCTCACACGCATAATTTTTCTGTCTCTTTTCTCTCTGTGTCTGGTCTTCTCCACCAACAGCATGTCTGCTACTGACCTGTTCCCCTTCCCTCTTAATTTCTCTTTATTTCCTTCTCCTCTGTTATTTTCCTCATTCTCCCTTGCCTTGGAATTACTAGACTGGACTTTGATGTGAGACTCATTTTCCACTTCAGTTTGGCTTTTGACCCATCACACTAGACTCTAGTAATTCTTAGGTGCCCTTGCACTCTGCATGTCCCCAATAAATCCTGGATGTGGAACCAAGCATAGTGGCCACTCCTACAATGCTAGCACTCATGAGCCTGTGGCTGGAGGATGGTGTGTTGTAGGCCAACCTGGGCTACATAGTTGTTGTTGTTGTTAGGTGCTGTCCAGTCGGTATCCGACTCATAGCAACCCTCATAGGGTTTTCAATGGCTGACTGTTTCAGGATTGCCTTGGGAGTGGATTGCCAGGCCCTTCTCCCATTTTTGTGGCACTGGGGATTGAACTCAGGACCTCAGAGACTGCAGCTCAACACTCTACCAACTGAGCTAAATCCCAGCCCTAGGCTATATTGAGATTTTCTTTAAAACAAACGACAACAACAACAACAACAACAAAAACTAAATTGTTGGGTGCCTTAGCCCTGATGACCAAGATCAATTGACTGCCTTTCAGAGGCCATGTTTTTGTTAACATTGAAGAGTTTTTGTTATAATTTTTTGGCCTTCTCTTTAGGGGTATAGAGTGAAAACTATTTCTCTCATAGTTGCTTCTAATATTGTTGCTAAAAAGTGACAAATAGCTTATGAATCATATAATAAGGTAAATACAATTCTTCCCTTCAAATTTACCTTTTCTTGTGGGAAAATGAAGGATTCTTAGGATTTTTTACAACTAACAAATCTGTTTTATTTAAAATGCCATCATTTTTAATAAAGAGAGTCTCAGTATGTTCTCATCTCTTCATCTTTTCCATTTGTTCCTTTCGAAACATTGGGCCTCTGGTATCAGGTCTCCCTGCATCCTATAACCCATTCTGCCCAGCCTGGGAAATATTCTGCCTCCAGTAGCTTGCTTCCTGCCTTGATTCCTAATCACTTACTATTCAGAATCTCTGTCATCTGGTCACCAGGTCATCCCTAACCAGAACCCATTTGGGTACCTTCCTCCCAAATATATCCAGACTGGGGACTGCAGGCAATATCTGGTCCTTCCTGCCTCACCTGGTCTCTCTGCAATTTGACCTAGCTGCCTATGTCATAGGGTCTGCCATCACCGCCTTAATCTAGCAAAATCTAGAAAATCTTTGGCTCTTATGATGGAATATGGCATCCCAAGTAAATTGTTTTATTTTTCCTGGAAATTTTCCTTAAGCATAGCAGGTCTGTTATTCATACCAATCTCAACATTTACATTGAATATTTTTAAACAAATAGGATTTATTTGCAAAAAATTTAATACTGTTTATATCAGCTTTCCTGTGATTCAATTTATATTATACTTGAAAATCATGTTTATAATACTACAGTATTGAATACTACCCTCATTTTTTCTTTATTTACCATTTTTGAAGTTAAAATGGAATTTGGTGATTTCTTACTAAAATTGAATAATATAAAAAAGAAATGTAGTTGTTTTTTTAAAAAAATGTTGAAACACATTTTCCCAATTTCAATATATGTATGAGAGAATTAAATTCATATAGGTTCTCTTTCTGACAGGTTAAAGAAGTTAGGCCTATGGAATATCCCAGCTGTATTATTGGAAAATAAATAAAATGCATTTGCTGATTTATTTTCCCTTTGTCATTCTTAACATTAGCTTAGGATAGATAGTCTACCTTTGGTATTATGTTATGTAAATATTTCTGTAGTTCATTTCTTTCAAAGATATTAAGTCGTTTGAATAATTTTTTCCAGAGTCAGATGAGTAGAAAGAGGCCTGTCTGTTCCGAGTAACACAAACACAGCAGCAGTCTTGGAGTTACCACGTTGCCTTCAAAATGACACAATCTAATTAAACCTACTGAAAAGGTGGGAAATTTGCTTCATTATGGTAATAGCTGAAATGCTAGTAGAGTCAGCTATTTTCTACTGTCATTATAAAACAAAACCCAACTTCTAGTTAGGTGCCATCAAATTGGTGTCCAACTCATAGTGACCCTATGTACAACAGGCAAAACACTATTTTTAGTGCTTCCCTGCTACTCATAGGGTTTTCAATGGCTGATTGTTTTTTTGGGGAGTGGGCTGCCGAGTCCTTCTCCCAAGCCTACAGCACCTGGTGTTCCCAGGCGGTCTCCCATCCAAGTACTAACCAGGCCCGACCCTGCTTAGCTTCCAAGATCTGACGGGATCTGACACCACAGTGGTACAGCTGCAGGCTAAGAACCAACTTAAATTGGTGTGAATCTATAATATAGGGATATTTTAATCAACATATTTGTACAGAATATCTATTTAAAGAATAGAGAGACTTGCTAATAGAGTAACCTGAGAATGCAGATGATGAAGTTTCCAATGTTCCCATCAACATGTGGCCAACACTGTGGTCCTAGAAGCACACTTTCCAGCATGGTAGCCATTAGCCACACAGCACAGTCCCAACTGAGCTGTGCTGTAACTGTAAAATACACCCCAGATTAAAACAACAACAACAAAAACTCCACAATATCTTTGTTGTTGTTGTTAGGTGCCATTGAGTCATGTCAAACTCATAGCGACCCTCATAGAGTTTTCAATGGCTGATTGTTTTGGGGTTACCTCTTTAGTACCTTTTATATTTATGTTTTATATAGCTTTTAAATGTTGAAATGATAATACTTTGGCTATATGAAAATATTAAAATTAATATCTACCATTTGTTTTGTAATATGACCAATAGAAAATTAAAAATTACATATATGTCTTACCTCCCTGGGTTTTATCATCCTGTGGGCCAGTAGAGCTCTACAGAAGATTAAGTGGGTGGTGTACAAATGCGACCATTTGTATGTAGGCATTGAGAAATGATTATATCTAATACAGAACTTAATGTTGGCAAGTATAAGGGAATATATTTAGAGAAAACCAATTCAATTTGTGTTCACTAGATAACAAGACCTAGAGTCATTAAATCCTATTTCAGAAGGCAATTGTTTGGTCTAATGCTTTTACCTAAAAGACCAATAAAGTATGAGATATCATTTTCTTGCAAACAGAAAAAAAAGTTGCTTTCCAATCTTTGCTTAAAATCATAGTGTTTCCCTATTGCAAATATCCAATTGTGGTAAGCAAAGATATAGAAAGGCTTACAAGACCTATAGGGGAGAGGAAGTGGCCAAGGAATTATCATTTTATGAGGATATGAAAATGTTAGGACATCTAGTTGAAGAAGATAAAATTAAGGAATAATAAGGGAGAGACAATAGGTTTAACAGTACTTGGTACTTTCTTTCAAGGAATTGAATACACAGGACTGATACAACTATGAGAACCTATGTCTAATTGAGTAACTATAACCAAATCAAGAAATTCCAAAACATAACAACTATAGGTTTCTGCAGTAGCTGGCTACAATATTTATGTATCTCTTGTGGAGCTGCCTTACAAATGCAATCACTTTTTCCTGAAGGTGTTATAAGTTTCACCTCTTAAACAAGGACCCATACAAGTTTCCATTATGTTGAATTCTATCTTGTTCTGAATAGCTTTGGAAAAACTTCAAATTCTATTAAGTTATAGGAATCTTGGAATGTCTTGCTCTATGATGTAGCTGAGATCAAAATTCTAAATGAGTTTTTATATATTTAAATCAACAATAAATCATTAAACTTACCTTTCTAGAGTTCTTCCACATTTATGCATAGATAGTTGTTCCACCCACAAAGTGTTCCCTGGTGTCACTGATTTGGTGTGCCTTAATCAATCTGACTAAATATGGAAGTTCTTCATTCTTTGTGTTTTTTTGCCAGTTGCCCAGCACAGCATGTTTATTAAGTGACATTTGATGGTGATAGTTTGTTAGAGCTTCTTAAATCTCAATACAGCCTGAAAAGGTGGCTGCAACTCCAATTACATGATTTGTTAAATCAATTCCCAAAAAAACTGGTGTTCTAATAATTTTGATAGTATGATAAAATGGAATACTATAGAAATGCCACCAGTTTTTAATAACATATGTCTAAATCTGTGTTTGCTGGCATGCATAGATCATATTATAAAAAGAAATATATGTTGTCTCTATAATTTATAGTTTTATAGTGAATCTTGGATTTATTTTATAATGTTAAGAGTAGAAACTTATAACGTGTAGGAACTCAGACCTAAGAGAAAATATTAATGCCTAATATTTTAGCACATGGAAAAATATATTTTATTACTAATTGCAGTATGAAAAATGCATTATAAACCAGATACAGCCAGGTGCAATAGCAGGGGCCCATAATTCCAGCGACTCAGGAGGTAGAAGCAGGCGGATCACAAGGTTGAGACCAGAGGTGGTCTGCATAATTTAGCAAAACCCTGTCCCAAAAAGTAAAAAAAAAAAAAAAAAGGCTGGGGGTGCAGCTCAGTGGTACAGAACTTGCAAAGTATATAAGCATGAGGCTGTGGGTTCAGCCCCCAGTACTGCAAAAAACAAAAACAAAAACAGGTGCAGTCATGAATGCCTGTAATCCCAGTGACCCAGAAGATGGAGACAGGAGGATCTTAAGTTCAAGGCCAGAGGCAGCCTGTGTAATTTAGTGAGAAACTGTCTCAAAGTAACAGAGTAAAAAAAAAAAAAAATGTACTGGGGCTATGGCTCAGTGGTAGAGGGCTTGCAATGCAATATGTGAGGCCCTGGGTTCAACCTCACCAATACTGTAAAAAAGGCATTAAAAATGGTTTTGCAACGATGATGAGAGAAGAAATAGATTAGAGAGGGGAAAATGTAGCAGAGATAAAGGTAAAAGGTGCCAGTGCAGTTATTGTTACTAAAACAAATGGCTGTATCTATAATAACTTCCAACTTAAAAAATACATGACTGCTTTCAGTACTACTTTGTCTAAAACTAGCACCAAGTTGCCTTTCAAATATGAAGATTAGTGTGTTTTCCTTCTCTTTCATTTTGTTCCAAACCATCTAGAGTTCAAGCTTCATGGGGGTAGAGATTTTTGCCTGCTTAAGTTCACTGCTATGTCCATAACACATAAAACAGTCCCTAATAAGAGCACAAATTAGATGAATGGATGGATAAAAATTCATCTTTCCTAGTTGTTTATGTCCCTTTCCATTGTATCATAAAATGCTAAGATCTTTGGATCTATAAATCATGTAATTCTATCATCCATCCGGTGTTCATATCCCAGACAAGGCATCTTTGGCAGGTGGACATCCCAGTGGCCATGGAAGGGATGCCACTGGTAGAGGACTCACTTCTCTGTGAGCTGGTTTGCCCTTTCTCAGGACTAACACTTGGGCCTCATTTCTAGTGAATTAAAATCTCTCTTCTTGTATTTTCCTAGTTCTGTGGGTCATATATGATGGATCTGGTATTTCTTCCATATTCCTGCTCTTTGAAAATTTGAGGACAGTTAATAACTTCCTCCTTCTCCACTGTTAACCCATCATCTCTTGAAATGTCAGGCTCTTTTGCAAATTCTTCTACAGTTAAGTCTTTTAACAATTCCATTTACTATAGCAGCAAGGATCTTCATTATCATCCTGGCTGTCTCCTGTGAGCACTTTCTTATAGTGTGACACACTTTTCCAGACACAGTGGTTGGTTTAAGTTTGATCTGACCAGCACAGGACTAACTTCTCCCATAGAAATGTACCAGAATGTGCAACTAATTTCTATGATGATTTTATCGCAATAGATTTCTGCAAAGAGTACTATAAAAAAAACTAAGCAATTTTTATGAGTGATTACTCTCATATTGCTTTCATTTTATATGTATTTTATATTTTGGACTCAAAAGATCTTATATTTATCTGAATTAAATTTCATTTAAATAATTCATCCCAGCCTAGAAGGTTATCACTTCTTGAATCCCAAATTATTCCTTGTGTTTTAGTCCCTACAATTCTCATATGATATTGATAGAACTATACTCTATGTATTCATCCAATGTATTAATCTAAAACTAGTGTCAGTGGCAAAGGGCAGAGTTCTGTGATTTGTTATTTGTAAACATGCACACCCTTCTCACTAAGAGACCACACACAGTTCTTTTGTGAGTCCAACACCAATCTCAATACCTGGTTGTCAGGAGCTGTGCAATAAATACTTGTAGCATCAAAAGAGTGTTGGACATCCTCAGCACTCATAGAGTAGAAATTTTCATTCAACCACTTTTTTGTACCAAATCCATTAGTATGGCTAATGTCCCACCTGTTTTGCTGTTTATGAAAAATAAGGATATAATGAAAAATGTTGCCAAATACTTCGGTGATACGTGTGTGTCCTACACTGATGGGCTTACCAAATAGTTAAGAAACGATATCTTCTGTTCTACAGTTGCAACCTAAATTTCTGTATGCTTTTCCCAACACTTGATGGACACCACATAAATGTCAATTGAATGAATTCAACATTTTCTCTTAGTACAGTTATTATATGCAACTATTAATGAGAGAAGGTCTTTCTTGATGGCACTCCTGATACAAGATTTAGGTTTTCTCATTTACTTCATTCAATGTTTATAGCATGTATCTTATGTGCTAGGCATTGTGATTCCAATAATAAGGATACACATTTTGGTGAGGAAGAATATTATATTTATTGATTTAGTTGTTATATATGGAATAGTTCCTAAAAGTATGTTGTTTGTTCCTGTGACTCCAGAGAAGGAAAATCTCTTACTATTGGGGCTTACATTTGAATAAATAGCAAGTAAACCACTAACATCATAATAAGAAATAGGACATTAAAATAGGATAGAGTGACTTGTAGAGACACTTAATTAGGGTAGTTATAGGAAGATCTTCTGTGACAATAACATTTGAGATGCTTTCTACTGGATATGAACAAGCCATATTGGAGGGACTAGTACTCTAGATTGGGGCTGGGATTTGGCTCAGTGGGTAGAGCGCTGCGCTGCAGTCTCTGAGGACCCGAGTTCAATTCCCAGCACCGCAAAAACGGGAGAAGGACCTGGCAATCCACTCCCAAGGCAATCCCGAAATAGTCAGCCATTGAAAACCCTATGAGGGTCGCTATGAGTTGGATACCGACTTGACAGCACCTAACAACAACAACAACAGTACTCTAGATAGAAAGGACAAGTACCAAAATCTAACATCCACAAGATTTTGGCTTATTCCAGAAACTAAAAGGAGAGGCCAGGAGAGGAATTGTGTAGCTGGAGTATGACATATTACAAAGTTAAGAGACAAGTAATAGCCACATCGGGCTGGGATTTAGCTCAGTGGGTAGAGTGCTGCGCTGCAGTCTCTGAGATCTGGGGTTCAATTCCCAGCACCACAAAAATGGGAGAAGGGCCTGGCAATCCACTCCCAAGGCAAACAGTCAGCCATTGAAAACCCTATGAGGGTCGCTATGAGTTGGATACCGACTTGACAGCACCTAACAACAACAACAATAGCCACATCATACATCTTGTAGGTTGTGATAAGGGTTATGATCAATAAGAAGCCACTGAGGGTTTCAGGAGGAAGTGACATAATCTTAATCTTGTATCAAGAGACTCATCTGACTGCTCTTGGAAGGGGCAAGTGTAAAGGAGAAGACCTGATTTAAGAATATTGCTCTTCTTCCAGAGAGAGACAATGGAATACACTGGAAATAGAAGTAGGAAATTTTATGGCATATGTTGGATGGAACCAGAGGCTCAATTATAATGATAAAGTAAAAGGATAAATTGATTACAACTTAGTTTTTAGCTTGAGTCATTTATTGACGAGACTATTTCCTTATTCAGTGAAGACTAAGAAAGGAGCAGGTAGAGTGGGGACAAGTGTTTATGACAAATAGTTTAAGATAAAGTATGATAGGTGCTCTAATGAATACCTACCATACTTTACACATATATTATACTGTTCATTCATCCTGTAACTATTATGAAGCAGCTCTTATGTGCCATGCACTGGAGATAGAACAGTGAATAAAACAGATTGTGTGTGTCCAAGACTGATAAATGCTGTGGTTAAAGAAAAAGAAAGAAAGAAAACTCAGGATATGCCACATGAGGGAATTATTTACATTTTCAAATAGTATAGTTGATATAGCTTTGACAAGTCAACGTTTTAGTAGAGATTGTAATATTAATAAATAAGGATAAGAATAGAATCATGACAATGATTCATAATAGTTAGACTTGGTATATTTTTATACATCAGATTTGTTTATATATGTGACCTATTATTCCACTGTGCACTGGGCTGGGATTTAGCTCAGTTGGTAGAACAGCTGCACTGCAGTCTCTGAGGTCCCGAGTTCAATTCCCAGCACAGCAAAAATGGGAGAAGGACCTGGCAATCTACTCCCAAGGCAATCCTGAGACAGTCAGCCATTGAAAACCCTATGAGGGTCAGCTATGAGCTGGATACTGACTCGATGGTACCTAACAACAACAACAACAACAACAACAACAATTATTCCACTTGTTGTTGTTGTTAGGTGCTGTCGAGCCCCACTCATAGCAACCCTATGTACAGCAGATTGAAGCACTTCCCAATTCTGTGCCAGGCAAACGATCTTATTTATGTTTAAGCCCATTGTTGGAGACACTGTGTCAATGCATCTGGTGGAGGGTTTTCCTCTTTTGCGTTGGCCTGACACTCTCCCAAACATGATGTCCCTCTCCAGGGATTGATCTCTCCTGACTACATGTCCGAAATATGTATGATGCAGTCTGGTCGTTCTTGCTTCCAAGGAGCACTCTGGTTGCACTTCTTCTAGGACAGATTTGTTGGTTCTTTTGGCAGTCCATGGTATATTCAATAGATGTCTCCAGCACCACAATTCAAAAGCATTAATTCTTCTTCTGTCTCTCTTGTTCCACTAGAAGTTGAAAATAATATTGAGAAACAGCTTGTTGTTGTTAGGTGCTGTTGAGCCCTGTCAGACTCATAGTGACCCTCTTAGGGTTTTCAATGGCTGATTGTTTTGGGATTGCCTCAGGAGTGGATTGCCATGTCTTTCTCCCCTTATTGTTGTGCTGGGAGTCAAACCTGGGACCTCATAGACTGCAGAGCAGTGCTCTATCAACTGAGCTAAATCTCAACCCAAGAAACAGCTTACTAGCTGCTTATTTCTTGAAATAAGCAAACAGTTCTCCATTACCTTAACAATGAGCAATTAGCCTAATCTACCTAGCCTTTGTCTGCAGCCTGAGCCCTGTGGCATCTGATCCCATCAGATCTGAGAAGCTAAGCAGGGTGGGACCTGGTTAGTACTTGGGTTGTTAACTGCCTGGGAGCACCAGGTGCTGTAGTCTTGGGAGACAGACCCAGCAACCAACTCCCAAAAATCAATGTGCCATTGAAAACCCTATGAACAGCAGAGAAGCACTGACAATAGTGTTTTGCCTGTTGTATGTAGGGTTGCTATGAGTGGGATACTGACGTAATAGCACCTAACAACAACAACAACCTAGCCTTTAAACAACTGGAGAGTGTTAAAATGTAAAAAAACAAAGGGAAACAAATAATATAGTGGTAGCCATTTTGTTGTGCGGTAGAAACAGATGCAGCAATGGCATGTAAAAGAAGTAGTTTGTCAATGTTTATTCAAAATTAATAAACATAATGCCTGGGTCATTGTTGTTGTTGTTGTTAGGTGCCCTCTAGTAGAGTCTGAGATTTAGCTCAGTTGGTAGAGCACTGTGCTGCAGTCTCTGAGGTCCCGAGTTCGATTCCCAGCACCGCAAAAATGGGAGAAGGACCTGGCAATCCACGACCAAGGCAATCCCAAAACAGTCTGCCATTGAAAACCCTATGAGGGTCGCTATGAGTCTTATACTGACTCGACAGCACCTAACAACAAAACAGTAGAGTCCAACCCTATGTACAGCAGATCAAAATACTCCCTGATTCTGTGCCAGGCACATGATCTTATTTATGTTTAAGCCCATTGTTGCAGACACTGTGTCAGTTCATCTGGTGAAGGGTTTTCCTTTTTTTCATTGACCTGCCACTCTCCCAAACATGATGTCTTTCTCTAGGGATTGGTCTCTCCTGACTATGTGTCAGGAGATATAGAGTAGGCATCCTTGCTTCCAAGGAGCATTCTGGTTGCACTTCTTCTAGGACAGATCTGTTGGTTCTTTTGGCAGTCCATGGTATATTCAATAATCATCTCCAGCACCATAATTCAAAAGCATCAATTCTTCTCCTTGTTTAATGTCCAACTTTCACAACCATATGATGCCACTGAAAATACCATGACATGAGTCAGGTGATCCTTCGTCTTCAATGTGACATCTTTTTAACACTCTGAAGAGATCTTTTGCCACAGCTTTTCCTAGAGCAATGAGTCTTTTGATTTCCTGACTGCTGCTTCCATGGGTATTGATTATAGAGCCAAACAAAGCAACTCTTGGACAACCTTAATCTTTTTTTCCATTTATTGTGAAGTTGCATGCTGACCCAGTCATAAAGATTTTTGTTTTGTTGATGTGTAGTTGCAACCCATGTTGAAGGCTATGATCATTGATCTTCATCAGTAAATGTTTCAAATCCTCTTCACTCTCAGCAAGCAGAGTTGTGTCATCTGTATAATGCAGGTTATTAATGAGTCTTCCTCCAATCCTGATGCTGCATTCTTCCTCATAAAGTCCTGGAGCATAAGTGAATAAAACTGTTATCACAGTCAGCCTGTTATGCAAATGATCTCTTCTACCTCCTAAAGATGCACCAAACACCTTTCACTCCATAACATATGTTGTAAGGAGAAAAGAGAGAAGCCATGGAAAGTGATATTTTCTTGAAGAAACTTATCACAACTGTTTTTTCCTCAATGGATGTATGTATTTCCATATCATCCAAAAGGGTAGTAAATATTTTTGCAATCAATCCAGAAATAATAAGCTGGGTATGTTTCTTTATTAACTTCTGTTACAAACATAAAAATATATATCTGAAAGTATGTCAAGAAAAGAAAAATATTGTTGGTCCTGGTACTTTCTTTCAGCACTAGTTATTATTTGGAGTTGTCAAGAAATAACATAATAAAAATACTGATATACAGAAATACATTAAGATATATTAGCTTCCATATAGATAGCCATTGCAGATAAGAAGAGAGAAAGAAATTAATATTTGTGGTGTTCTGGAAATATCTTTGTTAATTTCTTAAATATTACTATATCCTCCCCTGAACTATTTTAGTACATTTTCAGAAGCACAAAAGAAACTGATGAAAGAACATAGCCCTGGCTAAATTTTCATATAATTTGTTTTATGGTGACATATTTTTCCTATCAATGTGTGCAAATGAAGTCAGAGTTTAATTTTTTACTTGACATTAGTATATTATAATTATTTTATAATATAATGTCAACATTTTCTATTTTTTCTTAAGATTAATAAGTAAATAACATCATTTAACTGAATAATACGTCGAGGAAAAGAATTATTTTACATATTGATGTCTTTGGAATAGCTAGGTCATTTGTTTAATCTGCTTCTTCTGACACAGTATTTCTTTGATCAGCATTTTTGACACTTTATGACAAACATGAAAACACAAATACAGTGTATGGCAGCGTACAAATAGTGTTCACTCACAAAGTGCTTTGTCGCTGTATTGTTTTAAGTGAATGATCATTTCTATGTAAGAAGATCACAAAAATATGATCCTAAGAAATCTGTTTCCCCTAATTTCAAATCACATTGGACACATCCACGACTGTATAAAAACAAAAATTAATGCCACCATGTGTGATAATGGAGAAATTGATTAACATAGGATTAAAAAGATGTCTCCTTAAGTGTGAGAAACAGTGACCATATAGCTAATACATCACTAAACTCACCCCTCCCTGCCTCCCAAAGCCCATATGAGCACAAAGCCACAAAATCAGATTGCCATGAACTGTGTGTTACCAGTCACTATTTACCTGTTTCCCTTCTACATTATTTCCCACACTAAAAATTAAGAATTTATCTTTTGCCATTGTTTTCAAGTTTCTTGAACTATTTTCTCCCCCTATTCTCTTTCCTTCTTTCCTGCCATTCTTTACGTTCTCTCTTTATTGTGCTAGGCAGCTTATACTTACTAATGGGAAATTCTGAAAGCATGAATTACATGATTCTGAAAATTTAAAACCATGAGTTCCATGATGGTTTTGACATTGCGTAGCCTGACAGAAGTGACACATGAGATCAAGCTAATGCAATAGTACTTGGTTTTGCCTAAACAAAACATGCACCGGTTTTCTTATCACAAAAATAAAAAATTGAAAAATTTCCACTTCATTCGGTAAATAGATTTCTTTATTGTTATCAGGAAAGTGATTTTAATACTAGTGTAATTTAACATTGAAATTAGAAGTGAATTTTATTGGAGAATAGATTATACAACTTTTAATGGGCCACAAAGGTTCTCATAGTAGCAAGCTAGAATATGTCACTTCTCTGAAAATTTGTACAAGACAATGTAGCTACATTTTAGAAAAAAAATCATAATATTAACTGTATATAGGCATACATGTTGTTGTTGTTGTTAGGTGCTGTCGAGTCGGTGTCCAACTCATAGCGACCCTCATAGGGTTTTCAATGGCTGACTGTTTGCCTTGGGAGTGGATTTCCAGGCCCTTCTCCCATTTTTGGGGTGCTGGGAATTGAACTCAGGACCTCAGAGACTGCAGCGCAGCACTCTATCCACTGAGCTAAATCCCAGCCCATAAGCATACATAGATACAGGCAAATCTAAACCCTGCTGTGACAAATCATCAAAATTCTACATACGTTTGTGAAGTATCAAATTTTTGTTAAAACCTTGGCCTAACTTTACACCTATTCCAATGGCTCTTCTCTGGAAAGCAGAAAGTAAAATATTGTGGAGGTTGAAAATGTTTGGAAGTCTTGAACTTCGCTGACACAAAGTAAAATGGTATAGCTGCTGTGGATAATGCTATGGATGTTCCTAAAAAAAAAAAAATCTGTTTGAAATTATCATCTGATCTACCAATTTCACTACTGGGTATAAACCCCTCAAAAAAAAAAAACCCTAGAAAACTAAAGAATGGACTCAAATAAATGTTTATTTACCCATGTTCATGGTATCATTGTTTAAAAGAGCTAAGATGTAGAAGCAATCCAAGTGTCCCTCAGCAAATGAATGGATAAGCAAAAAGAGGAGCAGACCTATAGTGGAATATTACTCAGCCTTAAAATTTGAAGAAATCCTGTTACATACTACAACATGAAACAATACTGCAGACATGATTTTAAGTGAAATGAGCAAGTCACAAAAGGATAAATATTTTGTGATTGTCCTTATGAGAAGTCCCTAGAATAGTCAAATTCATTAAGCACAGCGTAAAATAGTCCCTCTCCCCAGGGACTGAAGGGAAGGAGAAAGGAGGAATTCACATTCAGTGGGGACAAGTTTCTGTTGGGAAGATGAAAAAGTTCTAGAGACAAATGGTAGCAGTTAGTGCACAACAATATATATACAGTCACTACCACAACACGGTACACCTAAAAAGGATTAAAATGATAAATGTTATATTATCTGTTTAACCACTGTTGAAAAATCCTTAGGCTTTTACTTATTTCAACTTCTACCTGTACTGTGCTTTCAGATTTATTTTTAAATACCTACAATTTGTATTTAGTGACTTCAGTGTCATTCTTCATTTAACTTTTCAAAGTATAAATTTTCTCAAGTTATATTTTTCAAATGAGATCTCACATTTGTATTTAAACAGAGGAAATGTGAACCTTAATCTTGGACCTAATTAAAAATTTAGAAAATAAAGGAAATGTAGCAGAGAAATATTTGAGAATTATAGCTACAAGACCTTTTCCTGAGGTGTCCCATCATCATCATCAATAGTAATCATTAATAATCAGCAACCTTCACTCCAAAAATTATAGCACATACTTTACTTAGATGCTTACTGAATCCATGAGTCTGCAGCATGAAAATGTGGAAATGCAAATGAATCTGTTTGATGTTGCTAATTTGACAACACCCTGCTTGAACAATATTTGTATTAAGCTATTATATTTTGTTGTCCCTAGAACAAGGACTAGGTACATAGCCCAAGCTGACCTCAAACTTGCTTTGTAGCACATGCTGTCCTAGAACTCATGATCCTCCTGCCTCATACTCCCTGCTGTTCGGATTACGGATTACAGATGTGCACCACCACACCTCACTTCAAGCTTTTGTACCATATTAAAGATCAATCAAGTTTTGGCCATTACTCAAAAAGTTTATCACAGAGTTACCACATGATTCAATGATTCTACTTTTAGGTATATTGCCAAGAAAATGGAAGCATGCATCTATGTGAAAACTAGTGTACAAGTCAGATGCCAGGACATGCACCTGTAGTGTAGAAACCAGGCACAAAATGTCACATATTGTACTAATCCACTGATGTGAAACACTCAGAGTAGGCAAATCCACAGTGACAAAAAGTAAATTAAAGATTGCTAGGGGCATGAGCAAGAAGAGAATGTGTAATGAATGATGGAATAGGATTTGGGGGGTAACTGATAAAATATTTTGGAATTAGGTAGTGGTTATGGTTGTGCAACTCTGTGAACATACTAAAAACCACTAAATTATACATTTTAAAAGGGTGAAGATAAATGCGTGTGAATTATATCTCTCTAAAGAAGAAATCCACCTGTGTACTTCTGAGAGAAAACTTGGAAGGTTTGCGGATTAATGTAAACTCATACTGCTATAGTATAAAGAGAAGCATGGTAAAATTTCTAGAAGCTTCCTTCAAAGGCAGGCATAGAATTGCTATTACGGCAGGTGAAACTTTCATACGAAGAAAAAGGTTGGTAAAGCTTAAAGTCTGTTCTGTTGTTGGGCCTCAAACAGTTTGGGAATCTAAAGCTGAAGGAAAATAAAGGGAAATTCTCAAAACACCTTCAAAACTCAGTTGATAAATTTAATCTTATCAAACAGGAACTGGTTGAGAGGTCAGCGAACCCATCTCTTAAAGTTGCATGAAAGCTTGGGTGTGAACCATTTGCCCGCCCCACTCACTTTTCCTTGTTATAGTTATGGAAGTGATGTCAAGAAAGGCAGGTTATTCTTCAATGAACCTGATAATAAAATAGTCCTTGGAGAAGTTTGGGAGATTTTAGGTAAGCATCCTGTCAGTTAGGTTGTGGTAATGCTGAAAGTGGATATTTTATACGGATTGAGAGATACAGGCAGGGTGAAGGCCTCTGCATTCCCTGAACAGCTCAGCAGCCATTCACTGACTGGCCTTTGGTTTTCTCAGTATGCTCAGTGCAGTGACAAAAATGTTAGCATTTATTAAGGGACGTGTGGTTCAAATATGTTCACAAGCAAATACATGATGAAATCGGGTATGACTTTGAAAGTTTGCTCCCGCTACACATACAAAGTCATTGGTCTTATAAAATTCTATCATGTGATCTCCAGCATTGTTTCTGTCACCAAGGCCATATTTTCCAACCCTTGAGCCTTCTTTGTTTCCAACTTTTACATTCCAGTCACCAGTAATTATCATTATGTCCTGATTAAGGATGGCTAGACTGCATCTTATATGTTTTGGACATGCAGTCAGGAGAGACCAGTCTCTGGAGAAAGACATCATATTTGAGAGAGTGGCAGGTCAATAAAAAAAATGAAAACTCTTCATCAGATGTATTGACACAGTGTCTGCAACAATTAAACAATGGGTTTAAACATGAATAAGATCTTGTGCCTGACACAGAATGGAGGAGTGTTTCCTTCTGCTATACATAGGGTTGCTATGAGTCTACTCGACTTGATGACACCTAATAACAACAACACACATACAAGTGCTGTATTATTTGGAGAAATATCTAGAACTGTAAAATCAAAGTACATCCTTTCTTTAAGAAAGAAAATAAAAATGTATGATAAATGATTAAAAACTTGGGAAAGTGAATGAAATGGTTTAGCACTGAGTTATAGAATGTTTTACGAAGCTCATTTATTTAGTAACTTAATATACCTGTATCTATATTTATGGAATAGTAGATTTATGACTCTCATTTATGGAAATATAGTCAATTTGGATTAAAGAATTATGAAAAATAATGTCTCATTTTAAATCAGCATCAATGAAATTTTCAAAATGTAAAAGAAAAGGACTCCTGTGTTGGCATATAAGACGTCAGGATTGTTAGAATTCTTTTTGTTGAAAGTGCTTGTTGATAGAATATTTCAAAGCTTAAACATTACCTCATGATCTCATCTCAAAAAGCACATGATAGAGAAAATCTTTGCTTAAAATAAAGACATATTTAATTTCAAACAACAGTTCATTTTGATCCTATATTTTTAATGTGCTTTGTGGAGTGCCAAAAATTAAAAACAAAAAATCCCCTAGATAGTGAAAATAGATGATGGTGAAAGACAAGAGACTCCCAGGTCAAGGAGGAAGCCATTCTATTGCTCAGCAGTGGCAGTAGCCACATCAGGTCTTCAGTATTGTTTCATGTTGTAGCATGTAACAGGATTTCTTCAAATTTTAAGGAACCATAATTCAAAAGCATCAATTTTTCTCCTGTCTCCTTTATTCAGCATTCAGCTTTCACAGCCACATGATGTGACTGAAAATACCATGGCATAAGTTAGGCACACCTTCATCTTCAATGTGACATCTTTACTTTTCAACACCTTAAGGTCTTTTGCAACAGCTTTTCCCAATGAAATGCATCTTTTGATTCCTTGACTGCTGCTTCCGTGGTTGTTAATTGTAGAACTATGTAAAGCAAAATCTTGGACAACCTCAATCTTTTCTCCATTTGTTATGAAGTGGCTTACTGATCCAGATGTAAGGATTTTTGTTTTGTTGATGCTGAGATGTAATCCATGCTGAAAGCTATGTTCTTTGATCTTCATCAGTAAATATTTCAAATCCTCTTCACTTTCAGCGAGACTATGCTATCTGCATTGCAGAGTTTGTTAATGAGTCTTTCTCCATCCTGATGCTGTGTTCTTTGTCATAAAGTCCAGCTTCTTAGATTATTTGCTCAGCATAGAGATGGAAGAGGCATGGTGAAAGGATACAGCCTGACACACAGCTTTCTAGACTTTGAGCCAGGCAATATTTCCTTGTTCTGTTTGAATGATTGCTTTCTGGTCCATGTACACTTTTCTCATGAGTACAATTAAGTGCTCTGGTATTCTCATTCTTTGCAATGTTATCCATGCTTTGTTATGATCCACACAGTCAAATGCCTTTGCATAGTCAATAAAACATAGATAGACATCCTTGTGGTGTTCTCTGCTTAGGGTAATATCCACTGGACATCAGCAATGATGTCCCTGGTTCCATGCTCTCTTGTAAGTCAGGTTTGACTTTCTGGCACCTCCCTGTGTATATACCAGTGCAGTCTCTTTTGAATGATCTTTAACAAAATTCACGTTTGTGATATTAATGATATTGTTCAATAATTTCCACATTCGGTTGGATCCCCTTTCTTGGTAATAGGCACAAGTGTAGATCTCTTCCAGTCAGTTAGCCCAGTAGCTGTTTTCCAAATCTCTTTGCATAAATAAGTGACTACGCCCAGTGCTGCATCTGTTTGTTGAAGCATCTCAATTTATATTCCATCAGTTTCTGTGTTTCGCCAATTCCTTCATGACATCTTGCACTTCATCCATCAGTAGCTTTGGTTCCTGATCATATGCAACCTCTAGAAATGGTTGATCTTCCACCAATTCTTTTTGATTTAATGACCCTGTATTCCTTGCATCCTCTTTTGATATTTGCTGCAATGTTTAATATTTTCCCTTTAGAATCCTCCACTATTGCTACTTGAGACTTGGATTTTTTATTCATTTCCTTAAGCATGAGCAACACAGAACATGTTCTTCCCTTTTGGTTTTCTATCTCCAGCTCTTTGCACGTGTCATTAAAATATTTGATTTTTTCTTCTCAAGCTGCCTTTGAAATCTTCAATTCAGTTCTTTAACTTCATCATGTCTTCCTTTTACTTTAGCTGCTTCACTTTCAAGGGCAAGTTTTAGAGTCTATTTTGACATGTAATTTGGTGTTTTCTTTATTTCCTGTATTTTTAATAACCTTTTGCTTTCCTCATGAGTGATGTCTTTGATGTCATGCCACAACTCTTCTGGTCTTCTATCATTAGTGTCTAATGCATCAAACCTGTTCTTGAGGTATTCTCTAAATTCAAGTGGGATATAACTAAAGTTATATTTTGGCTCTCAGATCCAACTCAATAGCACTTAACAAAATCTCTTCTTCTAATTTCCTTCATTTCAGTGTGAACCTGTGTATGAGTAGTTAATGGTCTGGTCTACAATTAGGACGTAGTCTTGTTCTGACATTTGATATTGTCATTTTCTTTCATCTCTTTCCACAAAAGTGTAGTCACTTTGGTTCCTGTATGTTCTATCTGGTGAATTCCTTGTTTATAATCACCATTTATATTGTTTAAAAATTGTATTTGTAATGAAAAGGCAATTGGTCTGACAAAATTCTACCGTGAGATCTTCAACATTGTTTCTGTCATCAAGGCCATATTTTCCAACCTCTGAGCTTTCTTCCTTTTTTCCAACTTTTGCATTGCAGTCACCAATAATTATCAGCACATCCTGATTGCATGTTCTATGTATTTCAGATTACAGGAGCTGGTAAAATATTCCCTATCTTCATTTGTGTTCTTAGTGGTAGATGCATAAATTTGAATAATAGTCATATTAACTGGCCTTCCTTGTAGCAAATGAATATTATTCTGTCACTGACAGCATTATACTTCAGGACAGACTTGATGTATTTTGATGATGAATGCATCCCCATTTCTCTTTAATTTGTCATTCCTGGCATAGTAGACCATATGCTTATATGATTCAAAATGACCCATTGCAGTCCATTTTACTTCACTCATGCCTAGAATGTTGATGTTTATGTGCTCCATTTCCCTTTTGATGATTTCTGATTTTCTTAGATTCACACTACGTACATTCCATTGTCCAATTATGAATGGTTGTTTGCACTTGTTCCTCCTGGTTTTGAATCCTGCTACAACAGCAAATGGAGATCCCTGTGGCTTTACTCTATTTCTGTCCTTAAATTAGACTCTACTTTGAAGAGGCAATTCTTCCCCAGTCATCTTTTTGTGCCTTACAACCTGGCAGGCTCATTTTCTGGCACTACATCTGACAATGTTTCTCTGCTATTCATAGGATTTTTTAGGGCTGTTTTGGGAGTGGACTATGAGGTCCTACTCCCTAATCAGTCTTAGTCTGGAGGCTCAAGTGAAACCTGTCCACCATGAGTAACCCCACTGGCATCTGTAATGCCTATGGTATAGATTTCAGCATCACAACTCATAACCCCCACAGATTACCTTGTACCTAATGAAATGCACTGTGGGGTTGGAGATTGAGGTCCATGATAGAACCCTTGCCTAGCAAGTGCAAGGCCCTGGGTTCAGTTCCCAGCACTCCCCAGGTTAAAAGAAAGGAAGGAAGGAAAGAAAGAAAGAAAAAGCCCTGTTATTTCTAAAAGAGTAATTAGGAAACTAAAACATTAATCTATAGCAATAAAAACAATCTCTACTTGGACAGCTCTAACCTATTTTTCTTTATCAGTCATAAGTTTTCCCTCATCTCTGAATATTTTGAACCCCTCTAGCTTTTAGTCACTTCCTCCTTTCTGTTCTCAAAGCATTTGGTGTGTTACACATCTTACAAACTCTAATGTGGCATTCATCATATTCTTGTGCTATTTTAAAATTCCATTTTAACGTCTTTGTCCCCAGGTTATGTTATTCATTCTTGTGACATCAGTTTCTAGCATTGTGGCTAGCACATAGTTATTTATTCAGTAAATATTTGTTGGATGTATGAGTGAATGAATTTTAATGTCACCAGCAATTTTGCCTAAATTTTATTCATACTTACTTCAGAGCATATGGAAATTAGAACAGTGTGAGTAATTTGAGAATAAATTTATATTAAATGTTGAAATGCCTTCTTTTTTAATACCATTATCCAGATCATTAAAGCACTTTGACGTATAGCAGCTTTGAGTTACTTAACAGCATAACTTTGCCACATTATGAAAACAAACATCTAAATGCAAAAGGTGATGTTTACAAATTGCTTAAGTTTCTTCTCATAACTGCAGTCTCCTGTAATGGATAAAAATAGGAAAGTCACTTAAAATGAAGTTAATATACATGTATTTGCTCTTTCAAAAGTATTCAGTAGCCGGGCGCGGTGGCGCACGCCTGTAATCCCACCTACTTGGGAGGTGGAGGCAGGAGGTTTGCAGGTTCGAGACCAGAGGCAGTCTGCATAACTTAGCGAGACCCTGTCTCATAAAGTAAAAAAATGGGCTGAGGATGAAGCTCAGTGGTCCAGCACTTGCAGAGCATGCAAGTGCGAGGTCCTGGATTCTATCCTCAGTACAAAAAAAAAAAAAATGTACTCAGTAATGCTTTTTGCCAAGTTCATTAGTAGGTGATTGATATACAGAGATTTGCTTTAATGATAGGCATGTATAGTAAGGCTTTACAGAGACATAATTCACTGTGCAGTTTACCCATTCAGTTTAAAATTCACTGTCTTTTTGCTGTGTCCACAGTTTTTCAACCATAATCACAATCAATTTGGCTGATTTGCATGATCCCAAATCATCCCTACCCTTTAGCAATAACTTCCATTTATCCCCAAGTGCCTTCTACTGCCAATCTAGGTCTCACCAATGTAGTTTCTGGGACTAGAGGTTTGCCTATTCTTGATATTTAATGTGAATGGAATCATACAAGAGGTGGTCTTTGTGACTGGCTTCT
Source organism: Pedetes capensis (assembly GCA_007922755.1). Classification (NCBI taxonomy): domain Eukaryota; kingdom Metazoa; phylum Chordata; class Mammalia; order Rodentia; family Pedetidae; genus Pedetes; species Pedetes capensis. Next base: position 56,708 of record VMDO01005198.1, read on the forward strand.
TTTACTGAGCATAATGTTTTTAAGGTTCATCCAGGTGGTAATATGAATCTGTGTTTCATCCATTTTTATTGATAAACAATATCCCAATGTATGGTTATATCACATGTATGCATACAACTATTTATGGACCTTTGGATGGTTTCTACGTTGTGACTATTATGCATAATGCCAAAAGGAATATCATGTACAAGTTGTTGTGTGGACATAGTTCTCAGAGTTTCCTCTTGAATATGCACCTAGAAATAAAATTGCTAAGTCATATGGTAACTCTATGTCTAATTATTTGGAGAACTGCCAGACTGTTTTCCAAAGTGAGGACCTCACATTCCTATCAGCAGTGTATTAAGTTCTAATTTCTCCGTATTTATAGAACTTTTAAGAGAAGTTTTACATGAATATTTCCAAATGGAACCAAAACATGATTATAAAATCATTTTGATGACAACAGAAAGTTCTTTCCCAATTTATTTTTTAAAATGTGTTTATTTTTTAATGTTTAGTAGTAGCTGCTGACATTTACTGCAGTTTGTAAGAATTTTACATTTAATCAAGCCATTTAATCCTTGTGACAACTCTATAAGATAGGTAGTATTATTTTTATTTTTAAAGATATTAAAGCTCTGCAAAGGTTAAATGACAGATCAACAAAGTTGAGAGGCAGAGATTTAAACCCAGGGAGCCTGGCTTGAAAGCCTCTGTATTTGAACTTGCATTCTATAATGTCATATTGAGTGGTGCATTCCACTGGCTTAAAACTTTGCTGAGAACTCAAAAAATATAATTGCACATAGAATTTTGTATTTAAACTTTAAGGATAAGATCCTATTGTAAAGCTTCCTTTTATGGACAATCTAATTGACCCTTTTGAGAACCATTAATAATGGTTTTGCTAAGTCAGCAGAAAATATAAGGATGTTGATTTTTTCTAATAATTTTAGTACTATCATTTAATGAGTGCTTACTGTATACCAGATACTGTTCCAAGTGCATTGTTTGTGTTAATCATATAATAATGTGATGCTGTGTTTAGAATGTATCTTCTCAAATATTTTAATGCATGAATCAATAATTTATATTTTCTTGTGACAATATTCATTTCTTCCTCTTATTTTACTCAATAAAATTATTTAATTATATTCATTTTCTTTATCCCCAAAATTTGTAAAATTACCTTCATGCTACATCGTAAATTTCTGTGTAGCAAAAATAAAATAAAACAAAATAGGAGATAACATTTTCAAGCTTACATTATAAAAAAGCAACAGCACATTCAGGCTAATGAATTTTGCTCACAGGGTTAGTGAATTGTCTCCTATCTATGAGGGCAAGACATATAGTGAGAATATCTAACAGTGGACTATATTTAGATAGTACAAGCTTCTGAAGATGCACCTATTTGAGGAACCATTTTTCTTGACTATCCGTACAAACATTTTTTTATTAAAGCAAGTGAAAATGCAACATTGCTTATAAGTTGTCAGTGTAAAACACAGTAAAGCAAAAAAATTATTTGTGAAGAGTGTTCATCTGTGATTTAAGTAAAACAAGCAAGCTCCAGGGCTTCATTATAGTGTGGTCACTTGAATTTGTTTCTGCATCACTAAATGACTATTTGTTTTCAGAAATTGGTCCTGAAGTTAGAGTTTATTGTAGTTTTTATTTCTTTATATTGATCAGTCTCATTTTCACTTTAGCCTTCATTTATATTAGAGCCAATTATCTTCAAACTGTTCTGTTCATATATATCATAAAAATACTTACCTTGGGAGACCATATACTTCTTTGCATATGTTTAATTTGATATAAACATTTAATAATAGGATCAAATACTTATAATATTGCCATATCATAAATATTAAGATTTAATTTAAAAGTATTTCTTAAAAGTTTTCAGTGGGATGTCAAAAGCATGGTTATTTGTTCTTCACTATCATTTTATTAATATACAAAGGAGTCATTTTAATAGTCTGCAACTATATATTGTTTCTTATACTTGAACTTTTGTTTCTATTCCACTCTCTCACAGAATTATATCCTAACACAATACAATCAGCCCTTATTGCTCATGGATTCCATTCCAATTCCCTGATACAGTAAAATTTATTTGTAACCCAGAAATCAATACTTGATGCATTTCTACTTTCAAAATCATTCATAGATGTGGCAGAGCAGTGGAAAATTCGAGTTGTTCAACCAACAACTGAGCTGAGGTTGAGCATATGAGCTCAAGTTGCTCATATGTCCTTTTTGAGATAGATTTAACTTTTTCACATTTTTCTTCCTTTATTTGGTGATGTCATTGTATGAGGTGGCCCCCAGCAGTATGGAAGTGCTGTCTAGTGTTCCCAAGATCAAGAAGGTGGCAATGTGCCTAATGGAGTGTATACATTAGGGAAGCTTAGTTCAGGCTTGAGTTCCAGTGTTACAGGCCATGAGTTCAATGTTAATGAGTCAACAAAATGTGTAGATTGTATTAAGGTGCCTTTAAACAGAAACACACATAACCTGAGGATGTGCATGAAAATGTGACCAGAGGTTCAAAGAACCTAACCCTGTATTTCCCCCTAGGAATGAGGCTTCCATTTTCACTAATTCATTCTTCATGATGATATGACTACTAAAAATAATAAGTATAGACTATGTTTGGCTTTCAGCATCTTTGTGAATCATCCTGAAATACATATCCACAGTAAAAACATGCAAAAATTAAAATTTAAGATATATTTTTTAACTTCCCTGGAATCCAAAACCTTGATTATTTTTACTGGTTTATGATATTCATAGTGCTATTTTTACAAAAAATTAAAACATCATAGAAATTCTATGTATTTGGATTAATAATTTGTTGTGGTTTTTGCCAATTTGTTGTTGTTGGTTGCCATCAAGTCGGATCCGACACATAGCGTTGTACATAGGTACAACAGAATGAAACACTACCCAACACAATGCCATTCATACAATCTTTTTATATTTGAACTCAGTGTTGCAGACCCTATGTTTCTTCTCATTTTGAGTAGTAACACATCAGCAAAAGGATACCCCAGGGGCTTTACTCCATTCCCATCATTAAACTCCACTCTATTTTGAGGAGGCAACTTCCCCAGTCTTTTTTTTTTTTTTTTTTTTTTTTTTTACTTTTTGAGACAGGGTCTTGCTAAATTATGCAGACTGCCTCTGGTCTCGAACTTTCGAGCCTTCTGCCTCCACCTGTCAAGCCACTGGGATTACAGGTATGCGCCACTGCACCTGGCTCCCCAGTCATTTCTTGAATACCTCTCAGCCTGCCAGGCTCATTTTCTGGCACATACAATCTCTGTTATTCATAGGGTTTTCAATGGCTAATTGGGGAGAGGGCTGCTGGGTCCTTCTCCTTAGTCTGTCTTTGTCTGGAAGCTCAGCTGAAACCTGTCCACTATCGATGACCCAGCTGGTACCTGAAATATTGATGGCATAGCTTTCAGCATCAGAGCAACACTTAAGCCCTCACAGCATGATAAACTGACAGACACATGGGGGTCTGACAATGTATAAACATAAAAATGTTAGAAATGCATCTGTCAGTTAGGTGACATTGGGCTTATTTTTCCAATTGGAAAAATATTTCTGTGAATGAGTATTACTAAATTGCTAAAACAATTTGTTATTTTTGATTTTTATAGTTGTGAAACCCTATTTAATAAGTAAGCTTATACGAAAAGAATGGACTTCATTATAGCCTTATCACTTCATTCTTTTAATGTCTCCAAACTTATGATAAAATTCCTTAGCAAATTTTCATTATAATTATTCCAGTGATCTATCAATCACTGAAAAATCCAATTGAGTCCATCTTTAATTCTGTTAAAATGAAGAACTTGAAACCATGTAGTTAGAAAGCAATCATATAAACCATTTACTTATTCAGTTTCTGAGAAGTGTGTTAAGTAGATTTTATAAAGATATTTTAAACATGAATTTTTCCTGCTATTTTATCATATAGACATATTTTGTTCAATCTGAAAAATTTAGAAAAGGTTGGGAAGATTGAAATGTTCATTTCAATGTACCTTTTGCAATATACTGTTTATAATTCAATGCCTTTATTTTACTTTAAATATTTTTTATCAAAGCCTTAGAGCTACAAAAATACTTGCCTTTTGAAATTCTTAGTAAAACTAATCTTCTTTATCAAATCAGCCAGCCAATCAGTACTAATTAGCCAGAAAAAAAACTGAATCCACATATGACAATCTTGTTATATTTGAATTTTTTTTTTTCAGTGCTGGAGGATTGAACTCAGGTCACTTCAGCACTGAGCCTCACCCCTAGCCACTTTTTATTTATTTTGAGACAGGGTCTCACGAAATTCCACATGCTGCCTCTGGCCTCGAACTTGCAATCCTCCTGCCTCAGCCTCACTAGTCATTGGTATTACAGGTGTTCACAATGCCACCTTACTATATTTAAATTCTTATACTATAGCAGATAGGTAGATGGATGAGTAGATGGATGGATGAATGAATGGAAGGATCGATGGATTGATGGCTATGTAAGGAATGGAGCTTGCCAGTAGTTTGTTTCCTGGATGAAATAAGGCACAGTCCCCTTCAGTACTGCACACAACAATTTAGTTCTGCTCTCCTGAGACTGTAAGAGAAGTTATTTCTTTGGTAATTCCAAAGGGTGGAAGAGCCCATATAGTTACCTTAACTGGTATTGTGAGGTCAAAATAGACCCCAGAGATTAAATTTAGCTATTTTTAAAAAATTCCTAAATAACACACTAATGTGTTGTTCCCTGTAGTCTTAGTTCATTGTGATTCCTGGTGGGTGCAGGTACATGCTATGTGACCCCACAATACTAATTAAGTAGGCATTTCTTATTTCTGCTATTTTTTATTTTTGCCTTTTTTTCAGTGATATTATAAAACTGCCACATCCTTTCAGTGAGAAGGCTATCACTATTGATATGACTGGTAAAGTTGAAATAATTGAATTTTGCAACAGTAGGGAAGGAGGAGTTGATGCATTACGCTGGAAGTGTGCAAATTATTCTATCATCTGTTTGATGTCACTTATGTGACCAAAAAAAGACAAATATACTAAAAGTAGTAGTCTTTGCTCAAAATTTATTTGTAATGTTAATTCCATTACAAATATTGTATGTGATAACTTCAGAGACTAAATATTGTTCCTATTTTCAATAAATAGTTGATTTTACATGTCGTTTTCCATACTTAATGATTAAGCTTATGAAAATTATTTATTTTATAATTCTTAGGATCTCTGTATTATAAAACAAAAAATTATGGTGTGCTAGTTTTAGTTTGATTTTATTATAGTTTTATTATAGTGTTTTGGGCTAGGATTTAGCTCAGTTGGTAGAGCGCCAGTCTGCCGTCCCTGAGGTCCCGAGTTCAATTCCCAGCCCCACAAAAATGGGAGAACAACATAGCAATCCATTCCCGAGGCAATCCTGAAACAATCAGCCAATGAAAACCCTGTAAGGGTCGCTATGAGTCAAACACGATTTGATGGCACCTAACAACAACAGTTTTTTTTATAATTGTTACATGAATAAATATTAATAACTTTTAAGGGTGTCTTTGTTCACATAACAACATAATTATACTGTGAAAACAAATATCTTAAATGATAAAATTTTTTTGGTTTTGCGTTCTTGGATGACCCTACAAACTGATAAAGTTAATTATTTGATGATACTAGTTAAGAGTTAAGTGAACATAACTATCCTTCTTGTGCCTCTTTTTATGTATCTGAATTCACATCAATCCAATCCAACCCAAGTGGTGAAAGTACAGTCTGAAAGGACCCAAAAATACACTGTTCCTAATGCCAACCTGGACCTTACTGTGAAAGAAATGACAGTAGGTCAGTAAACAATAATTGTATTGGCCATTTTTGACACCTTGAGACAATGCACTAGAGAGATGTTGGGGAAGGATGAGTTCTATTCCTTTCTTTTGTAAAATAGGAGAATGTTGATTCATCTTACAAAAAAAAAATCTGTCTTAACAGATCAGCCATAGACATGCTTTCTGGCATATTAAGTTTAAGGAAGGCTTTGTGAGGACTAGCATGTGAGATTATTTTCACTTGACAAGCCCTCTTATGCTCCCAGGGTAACACACGCTCTAGGGTGAAAGTTATTGATATGAAGGAGATGGGTTTGGGACCCTGACATTCTTGTTTCCTGTTCCTTTCCTTTCAATTCTTAGACAAGCCACTTTTCCTCTCTGTTTATCTGTTTCTTAATTTTAAAGGTAGGAAGAGTAAATGCTGTCTCAATTATTTTTTAGTGCTGTTGTGAAGATTAGGTGAGATAGTATCTGCAAAAGCACTTTGAAAATTGGGAACTCCGTCTAAACAGAAGATATGATTATCAGTATACCAAAGTCACTTTAGATCAATTATAATGCACTATAAAGCACAGTGAAATAGAACTCCGGCAGGAAAATCTTTACTATTGAAAGAAAATAAAAGGAACATTTTAAGTTACCCAAACATTAACATTGTGCACTTGACATGGTAATCACAGTAATTTTTAAGGTACATGTCAGGCCTTAAATAAGAGCCAGTAATTGTTGAAAGTTACAATGTGCTAGGCAATCTTTTAAAGATGTTCCCTACATTGATTTATTTAATTCTCACAACCACCTTATGAAATAGGTCCCATTATTACCTTCTGTTTTATAGGGAATAAACTGAGAGACAGAAACTGCATAACATGGTTACAGAGTTGGGAAGGCAGGGGCAGAGCTAGGCTTTGGACCCAGGCAGCTGGTTCCAGAGTCCATGATCTTCTCCACAATAAACACCTCTTGTTATAGAGATTCTTAATCGCATTTTCCTACCTCCCATTCTCCATCTCCCATAATATAACATCTACTAAATAGTTAGAAGGGAAATGGAAGACCTTGTCAAAGAAAAAGAGAGGGGAGAGGGAAAGAGAGAGAAGGGAAAGGAGGCCAATGCAAAGGCCAGTGGGTATTCCTTTGAAGGTACAGCCTGGTCAAAGAATCAAGACAGTTGCCTCAAGGCCATAGGCAAACCCCTTATTGGTTATTGTTCATGCCCTACCAGATTCATTGTCTTTTCTTTGCTCTTTGAATAAAGTCCAGATTTGTTTCCTGGGTCTTTTACCAGCATAGGAGGGTAGGAAGTCCACACCCTGCTGTTTGCCTCCAGTTTGGGAGGCTGGGAGCACTGGGAGACATACATGTCCCCAGTCTGGCCAAAGATGTACAAAGCACTTCTTCCACTGCAACCATGGGGAGGCATGGGTGGGTAGCAAGTGAGATTGTCCGGCTTCCCTCCCATCCTTCAGATTAATGGCAGTACCATTCGAAATGGCCCTCTTGTCATAATACCTTTGTCTTCTAATCTATCTCAGGTGCTGTTAAATATTGCCATCCTTGTTTTCTTAGGATTATTTTTTGCTTGGCATATTTCTTTTTATTCATTTACTTTTGAACGATTTGTCCTTATATTTAAAATGCAGCCTTGTAGACAATATATTGTTGAATCTGCTTCTTTCTAGCCATTCTGACAGTCTGCCTTTTTGTTAGAGTGTTGGTTTCACTGGAGTTTAATGTAATTATTGAGATGGGTGAGTTTGGGTGTACCATTTGCTACATTTTTTCTATTCATCCCTCTGCATTTGTTCTTCTTTTCATCATTTCCTGCCTTAAAGGGAATTATTTTGGTATTTTTTAGAATGTCAGAAGTTAACCGTTCATTACATAATTTTGACACTGTGTATGAGAAGAACTCTTTTTTCTTATTATTTTCAAAGCATGCCCTTTTTCTTTAGCTTTCAATAGTTTGATGCCCTTTATTCATGTTTATCCTGCTTGGTGTTTGGTGGACACCTCAAATGTGTACATTTATTTCTTTCATCACATACTTGAAATTTGGAGGCAATATTTCTTCAAATAATTTTGCTTCCCTGTTCTTTCATGTTCTTTCTTGTGAAACTCCCTATTTCTCTTTTTCTCTCTCCCTCTCTGTCCCTCTCTTATATATGTATGTATGTTGGATCATTTGATATTATCTAATAGGCCTCAATTCTATTGATTTTATAATCTTTTTAATTCATTTTAATCATTTTAATTTAATTTAAAAATTAATTCATTTTTAATTCATTTTAATATTAATTTAATTTTATATTTATCCTTCACAAAGACCTTCTCCTCTTATCTCCTCTTAACTTGATTGTTAAGTTTATAGAATTTTTTTCAGATATTGTAGTTTTAGTTCTTGAATTTCTATGATTCTTTTTTATAATTTCTGTTTCTTGTCAGTCCTACTTACTTGTTTTAATTCATCAAGGATAGTTGTACTAGCTGCTTTAAAATTTTGTCTTCTTACAAAATTTGGTCATTGCAGGGCTTGTCTAAGTTACCTTCCTTTTCTCCTGGGGATATGCTTTATTTTCTGGTTCTTTGAAATGTTTGATAATTTTGAAATGCTTCAAAAACAGGAAAGTAATTTTGGAGACTCTGGATTCTGTCATTTTTCTCTCATGACAATTGTTTCTTCTATTTTAGGAGGCAATATTTTGGTTGGACTTCAATAGAAGGAAAAAATCTGTTTATTGAATAGTCATTCTGGTCATAGACTAAATATTTTTTTAAATAAACTTTTAATGTAGAACAGGTTTAATTTTATAGAAAAAAGTTGCTAAAACAGTACAGGGAGTTCTGTGTACCCCACATTGTTTCCACTATTTCAAGCACCCTACATGGTTAGACTACATTCATTATCATTGATGAACTAATGTTGATACTTTTTAAACTAACTGAATTTTCTTAGCTTTCACTAAGTGTCCTTTTTCTCTGTCTGAATCCCATCTAGGATCATGCATTACATTCGGTTACCGAGTCTCCTTAGGCTCCTCTAGACGCTGACCATGTATAAGATTCTTTTGTTTGTTTGTTTGTTTCTGATGAACTTGAAGGTTTTGAGGAGTTGTGGCCAGGTACTGTAGGTTCGCCTGATGGTCTGGAGATTAGGCTGTGGTTGTATGATTTTGAGTGGAAGACTCCGGAGGGAAGGAACCATTCTCATCCCTATCTATCAGGAGATGCATTACCAACGTACCCTGAGTCACCTCCACTGTGGACGCTGTGCTCCTCAGCTGGCCAAGGAAGTATCAGTCATTTCCTCCCTGGGGAGTTTCTCCTCCTCTGTGAGCTGCCTTCTTCAGAAGGGAGTTACCATGTGATGAGCACAGTACACATTTAAGGGCTTGGGAGCAGCTCATTCCTCAAGCAGGGCTGCAGAGTGTCACTGTGTACCTCACCTTTCAGGGGCAGAATGTGGGCATTCCCTTTCTGGTTCTTTTACTTCTGCAGTTTATTTCTTCTTCAGAGGCAAGGTCCCCAGGCTGAGCATTTTGTTTCCACAAGCCAGGACTGTGGCTATTCAGCTCCTGCCACACAGACTGCACCTGGCTACCAACTAAAAGCTGTGAGATGAGCATCTGCATTGCGTGCCTCCTCTAGAAGTTCATGCCCTACCAGATTCATTGTCTTTTGTTTGCTCTTTGAATAAAGTCCAGATTTGAGGACAGTTTTCTGCAGTGGAGTTGATCTGGTAGCATGTTACTCAATCACTACAGAATGCAGAAGTCCTTGCTTTGATGTATTTTTATGCTATGGTACTGAATATGGGCCTGTAGCCATAGCACTGTGGCTTCCAGTCTGGTCAGATCTCAGAAGCTAAGCAGGGTCGGGCCTGGTTAGTACTTGGATGGGAGACTGCCTGGGAACACTAGACACTGTAGGCTTGGGAGAAGGATCTGGCAACCCACTCCCCCAAAAATCAATCAGCCATTGAAAACCCTATGAGTAGCAGAGAAGCACTGACAATAGTGTTCCACCTGTTGTGGTCAGGGTGGCTAGCAGTCAAAAACCTACTCAATGGCACCTAATAATAATTACTGAGTATGGGGAGATAAAATGAGGTTTCTTCCCAGAAAGAACTTAAAAGGTAGTTAGGAGTTGAGAATTATCTAACATGCTATTAGAGGATTCTGTCAGGCTGCATATCATCAAGTTATGTGCTATGGATACTAGTTTTTTAAAATGGCAATAGCTAATGATAACCTGGATATTTATAACAACCCAGTGGATATTTCTCAAAGCAAAATTTTTTAAAGTGTTAAATAGTAGTATAAATGTGTATATTCTAGTTATACTCTCACTCCTTACTATGTTTAATCCTAAAAGGTAATTGTTCTATCTGCATCACAGTATGTGCTTTTCTCAGCTTAAGAAACAGATCACTAAAATTCAAATTTAAAATGTAGAGTAGAATACCCACTTTGTCAATTTATTCATCTAGGTTTATAAAATACTGTGTATAAGTATGCATGTGTAAAATGTATGTATGCACATATATGTATTTCCTCACTAATTGTTTCTTAGTCTCAAATGTCATAGAGTAACTTATATACATATAGGTGATATATATGTATACATACACTATAATATTATATAGCACTCCACACTCATAGTAGTTTTGTTAACTTGGATATATGAACACATTTGTGTGTGTGTGTGTGTGTGTGTGTGTGTGTGTAAAGATGACTACACATGCATATACTTGTGTTATTATTTCTTAAGCTAAATTTTAATCACTGGAAGTATATTATGAGTTTTACTAGCAGAGTCCCATGGTAAAAGGCTAATAAACTGCAGTCCTTCAGCAACTGGTTTGAACAATGAATGCCAGAAATTGGAATTGAAACAGGTTTTGCTATCTGAATACTAAAACTGTCCTATGGGACTTGGTCAACTGAGACAAACTTGAAGCATTTGAAGGGTGACCACAGCCTTCAAATGTGGCTGGATCATGGTAGCTGAGTAGAAGAGTGGAATAAGATGAGCTTGGAGAAGTTGGTGGAGGCTGACCATGGAGGGCTTGGTGACCAGGGTAAGGAGTGAATATTTTCTTCTTAACACAGGGAAACAATGAGGGAGGAGGGTGGGGTAGTGCCCTGATTTTATTTACTTAAAGAAAAAAATCCTCAGGATGTTCTGAGGGAAATGAATCAGAGGGAAAACAGTGGAAGCCGAGAGGCCAATGAGGTGGCCTTTGCAGCCCTAGGTGAAAGATGATGGTAGCTTAAAGTACGATGACATTAATGAAAAGTAAGAGAGTTATAAAGCTTTGGAATATATTTTAGAGATAGCTAACAGAATTTATTGATGAATCAGAGACAGTAGGAGTCATACAAAGCTCTGAGACAGTGTTGACATAGGAGACTGTTCATCTTAATCCACCTCTTGGCCATCCACATGGAATACTTCACATCTGATAAATACGGGAATCTAGACCTTGTTGGAGATGGCAAGTCTGTAAATAAACACTGGGTGTTCCTGGCATATCATTGCATTACACCCACAAGACTAGATGAAGCTACCTGGGAAAATATACAGATAGAAAAGAAAAGAGAGTCCCAGAAGACCCATGGGATACTCCACAACCAGAAGATGAAGCTACAGAAGTCTCTCCTGGACTGTATGGAAAAACCGGGAGGGTGTATTGGCCAGTCCAAGAGAAACAATATTGTAAGACCAGGATCTGTCTGTACTGAATGTCTCTGGAAGGTCAAATATGATGCAACAAAAGTGATGATGATTTTGGAAGAATGGCCGTCATTGCTTTACCAAGAGGAGTCTTAAAGAGAGAGTTTACAAAAAAATTGTAAAACTAAAATGTGGAGAAGAGAACCATAGGAATTCTCAATAAATTTTTTCCATGCAGAAAGTGGGGAAGGAACTGGAGGGGCATGTGAAGATGTTTTGTTGGTTTGCTTGTTTAAGATGGGAGGTGCTAGACCTATTGGTGGTTCCCAAAGGTGAAGATATGTCTTCACCAAGGAACATTTGGAAACTGTGCATTATTTTTTGGTTCACACAATGACTCAGAAGTGCTATTGCTATTTAATAGGCTTTAGGTGGACATGATCATCCTACAGATCTTAGAGGGTTCTCTCACAAGGAAGAAGTGCCTGGCCCTCCATGCACACAGCCCATTTATATGCTGGTCTTTATGGTCTGCCTTGGACTCTGCCTTTGGGTCTCCCAGCAAAAGTGCCTAGACCGCACATGATATTCCATGTCATTTAAGGTATTTCTTTACAAATCTGGACAGTCCTGGATTTCACATTGATTAGTCTACCTTGTATCACCTCTAGTCCACAGAATCAATAACTCTGACCAGGGGGATGAATGTCTGGTGCTGACTGGTTTACACTCATTCCTGAACCAATTACTGAAGCAATGACAAGGGTAGGATGATGCTATTAGTCAGAATCCACTCTTGGGAGGGGTGACTGAGTCTCACCTAAGTCACATGACTGCTGTCAATGCAGAAGGAGTAAACTGGCTTGTTGGATGGCAGCCAGAATCATGTCAGGATCATCATCATTGACAAATACTGAAACTCTATCATTATGGCTGGAAAACCCATACCTTGGTGAGACTTTACAAATAAAATTGTCTTGAAAGAAACATAAGAACCCATCAGCCAATGGTCCTTTCCTTTCTTCCTTCTCCGTTACTTCCTTATCCTCCGGAACTTCTGAATCTTGGCTAGTGATAACAAAAATGAGTGTATCCTTATATTTTTTCTTGTCAGGGCGTTTTGATATTTATTGATAATTTACTTTTTTGATACAGTGTTTACTTCTAGTGCTGTAATGTTGTTGTTGTGTGCCATCCAGTCAGTATCCAACTCATAGCGACCCTACCTACAACAGGGGAAACACTATTGTCAGTGCTTCTCTGCTATTCATAGGGTTTTCAATAGCTGATTGGTTTTTGGGGGAGTGGGTTGCTGGGTCTTTCTCCCAAGCCTACAACACCTAGTGTTCCCAGACAGTCTCCTATCCAAGTACTAACCAGGTCCAACCCTGCTTAGCTTCTGAGATCTGACGGGATCCGATGCCATGGGGCTATGGCTGCAGGCAGTGATGTAATAGCTGTACAGTAGAAACTTTTACTATATAACAAAATGTCAGAAAATGGAAACAAGCTGAATTCTGTCTGGTATCTCTGTGTCCCTAGAAACTTTCTGTCCATGATCCAGAGGATCAAAAACCAGAAAATTTGACTGCTTAATATAGTGTTTACCCACATCCCCTCTAATCTGCCTTCATTACAATACAAACAATGGGTTTTCCTTTAATTACCTCTGGCTCTTCTGGGTGGTTAAAATTAGAGAACTATATTTTTGAAGCAAGGACTTTCCCTGTATTAAGGATTGTTTCTGAAATGTTCTAATGTAGCCATAATCTCGATAAGTCTTTTGAAACAGGCACTTGATGTTACATACCTCATCCCCATTTGATAGATAAGGAAACTAAGAGTCAAAGTGACCAGATAACTTGTCCAAATTAGCAACCAAGATCATATTTCTCTTTTCTTGGCTCTAAAGACATTCCTCTTTCTATGAGGAGAGAACATTGGGTGCCTACCACTTCTGCCCTGTTGAGAAGCATGGCGGGAGGCAGGACCTAGTGCAAGTGGAGCAAGGCACATTACTCATGCCTGTCAGGGAAAGGTTGAGGCTGCTGCAAATTACACTAGTTATTCTCCCCACAGCATCTGATTATTGACCAGGTCATTTACTTAAAATGTTTCTTTTTATTCACAAGGATACTTGAGTTGGCCCAATACCTACTATGCATTTGGTTATTAATTCCATCACAAATTCACATTGTATTTCATTCTCACTGCTCAAAAACATTCAATAATTTGTGTATGATTGGCCTAAATTAAACTTTAGCTTTACACTTTAATTTCTTTATTTATATGGAAAAAATGTTTCAAGGTACTGATGTTTTGAGTATTTGTATAGTTTTTGTTTGTTTGTTTGTTTTTCCCATTTAGTTTTCTTTATAATTCTTGACTTTGTAAGAAGATTCTCATGATTTGAACCCTGGAGAAAACCTATTAGCTTAGGATGTTTTGGACAATTTCTTTTTATATTCCTTGCTGTGCTGTTTTGAGGTGTTTTTTGTTTATTTGTTTGTTTTTTCCTATTCTCACAGTAGAAAATCAGGTATAGAGCTGGAATTACATCTTTGTCCCCTGCAGTCCATTACTGGTCCTGTGCCTTACCTGATAGGTTAGTTGTCCTATCATCCTTGATGTGAGAATGCTCTGGATATACCTCAAGGCTCCCAATATATTTTTACTTCTTCTCCTCTGCTCTCAAAGGTGTGGAATGAAGTCTACTTAAAAGTGTATCAGAAGCACCTTTTTCTTTATATTTGGTATTTTTCCATAAATTTTCTTAATTTGAAATACATTTATCACTGCCAGTCCTTACTTTTTCTAAATATTTTCCATGCTGGCAATTTTTTTTCTCTCTTCTGGTGCCTTCTGTGTTACCTGTTGCCATTTTGGCGTAATTTTCACTTCCTTGTGTCATGTAACCATTGTTTCTTAGCTCCTTCAGGAGCTTTTCTTTTTTTGAATTGGCAATGGCTCAAGCTCATAGGAAGTATTTGAATTATGTCTGCAAGTCTTTTTGTTGTTGTTGTTAGTCTTTTTATCATAAGGAAAAGGAATATGTAGTTTTCTTCTGAGAAGGTCCTAGACAGCCTATTATAGTAGGAAGGAATGAGCATTAGAGAAAGATAGAACTGACTTAGAATTCTGATTTCATTACAAAGAAGGTGATGTCCATAGGAAGGTGATTAGAATTTTCATGCAGATGAACTGAGAAGACAGCATGCAAAAAGGATGTAGTTTCCAGGCCTAGTCTCACGGAAAAAGTGACTCCAACAAGGGAAATTGAATCATTAGTTTTAGAAGAAAAGGCAAATAGCTGCCGCTATAGGCCCAGTGGAGCCTTTTGGCTAGTGCCACCAAAGCTCAGAAGGCTCAGACCTAGGCCTGAGTGGATCTTCACTCTGGTCTATAAAGTGGCTTGAGTTTTCTCCTTTTCATCCAGGAGTGCAGCAAACAGGTCGCCTTTTGTTTTTATTCAGAGTTGCACTGTGGAGGGAGGGAGATTGTTTGGACCGTTGGAGCCGATGCTCTTCCATAAACTGATGGGAATCCCATGATTCCAGTCAAGCCAATTCTGCTGGACTCCCTGTGTTTTCCAGGATGAATGTCAGAGGCAGAATGCAATTTTGGTTTGTGGGTCACCGATTAAAATGTGCAAGGGAAATCCCACGGGGAAACACTACCTTTACCCAATATTGCTCTATGGTATTAAGTTTTCTGTTATGAGTGAAAGTATACGCTGTCCACTGGAAGGCGGGTGAATGGCAAATTGGTTCAGCAATATTGCAGCTACCATTTAAGAGCGTGGAGTAATGCTTGCTGTCTTCTCTCCCTTCCCAATTTTCTTGGCCAGTGTTTGTCAGGTTCAACTCCAGCCATGGTTTCCCAGTGGAGGTCGATTCTGACACCAGCATCTTCCAGCTCAAGGAAGTGGTTGCTAAGCGACAGGGGGTTGCAGCAGACCAGCTGAGAGTGATTTTCGCAGGGAAGGAGCTTCGCAATGACCTGACGGTGCAGGTGAGCCTCCCCGGGCGGGTCGTTCCTGGGATGCAGCCAGCCCCATTGCTGATGCAGTTTACGCTGCCAATCTGACATTCATGCCCGAGATCTAATAGAATAAATAGCGCCTGGGGATTCCTTGAACTTTACTCCACACTGCTTCATTAATTCTGACCTTCTTAATTATGCATTAAAACAGAAAGCAGGAAGTATCGGAAGAACAACTGTGAGCAAGGGAGAGAGAGAGAGGGAACCCACAGGCTGGGCTTAGTGAATAAATGTTTACTGACTACAGCAGCAGCAAAGCGCAGTTTCTGGGTCTGTTCAATTTCTACCTTACTTATTCCATTTGAATCTTAATGAAGAAGAATTGGAATAAATTGTTCCCAGTCGGGCTCCTCAGCCCCTGTACTGTGAGGGATTTGTAACCCTACTGTGACCCCTGGAGGACAGTCAAAGCTGCTGCTACAAGCTTACGGGAGAGGAAGTGTGGTCACAGCCAGCTCTGAGCTCCTCTGCTGGGGCACAGAATTGCACAGCTCTTGAGCTGGTGGGGAAGGAAGACTGGAGCATAGCAAAAGTATAGATTTGTGTATGGCTTCTCCAAGGCCCAGTCCAGCTGTCCCTAGACTAGGCCTCTGGCAAATTACAGCGTGGGAGGTGCGTGCATCTCTGCTCCTGCCCCAGTGCTTCTTGGCAACCCCGCCACTGCCGCACCATGGGCGCCTTGTCCACTTTTCATCTCTGCGTTTCATTCATTTGGAGGAATGGAAGGAACTGATCAGATGATTGGTCAGCACTGCCCTCAGATAGGACAGACCAATGATTTGGTGGGAAGGTCAACAGATAGAATTCTGTACGTACTGAAGTGAAGTTGGAGCTGACGAGGGCCCAGGGGATGGTGAACGGCGCAGCGAACACATGCTTCCCGCTCTTCACCACTGCTGGGCTCAGGGGCTCTGTGCCGACCACCATAGGCCCCCGGGGTCCTTATATCCACATCCTATCACTGTCTTTTTCTGAGCTGTGAAATTGACTGCTTTGTGGAAGGCTTTTGGAATGGGAGTGTGCAGAGGAGCTGTAGACGTGCAAATCGTCCCTCCTGTCCTACCTGCGTCTGTCCCCCGCTGCTGGTGGGGGGGCACACACTCTGCACAAACTGCTGTGCTTTGCTTTTAGGCAATTTGTTTTCATAAGCCAAGTGCCGGTGCTAAAAATGCTTTCCTTGTTGTTTATTTTATTTATTTATTTATTTATTTTTTATTTTAGTCAACTACAAAGCTTTTCACTGTACCTGCCAAACTCTAAATCCAAGAATGTTTCATTGACAAGCAATTTTCAAACAGCTCCTTGAATCTAAATACAATATATTACCACAACTTTTGGATTCTAAAGCTCCTCTCTTCTGCCTTGTTGTCTGATTAGTGAAATAATTAGCTATTTCATATTCAGTTAGACTAATTGCTACAGACTATACATACAAGATATTTATTGATTTAAGAGTCTTTGGACAAACACTTCTTTTTTTAATTTAAGCCAATCTCTTTTTTTTCTTTCTAAATTTTAGTAGAGTACAGCATAATAAGACTTTTGATGCTTTAATTATGCAACTCTTACATCACTTTTGGTTGCACTTTCCTCAACTTACATATTTCACAGAACCATTTGATTAATATGTAATAAAAATCACATGCATTCTTGGATTATATTCTCATTAGTTTTTTCTTTCCTTTCTCTTATTTTTCCCATATATTCATATAGTTGCATCATTTAGTTTGAGATTTTCCTCTCCCTCTTTGCCCCTTTTCCCCTCTACTTTATTTCCCTTCTTCACCCCTTCCCCCACCTCACTCCCTGCACCCCACTGATCCTCCCCCCACTTCTTTCTACTCTGCTTATATTTTCCCCTCTTAGGTAAGTATTATGATTCATTTAAAGCCTTCTTATTCATGTCCAGTGTTCTGGACCTCTCAGGGGCTTCTCAGGAGATAGGAAGAAAGGCAGAACTCAGCCTCTCTGTTCATGGAGACTGCTCTTTATCTGGGCTCTGAAACCAAAAGGAATGTTAAAGTAAGCCTGGGGGATTACCATATTTATAGCAAAATTATCAGCAATTTCATTTTGTATAGCCTAGTAGCCTATATATAGCTACTAGGTATAGCCTAGTAGGTATAGCATAAAGATATCAGGCATAATTATTGCCATATTGCAACTGAATAATAAGTAATATGAAGTTTTAAAGGTAGAGAAAATATATCTGATTGAAAGTTGCCAGGAAAGAGCTCATAGAGGAACTGAATTCAGGAAGGATTCCATAGGCAGAGGGATGAGCACAGAGCACGCTTGGGAGGAAGGATGAGTTCTTATTCCTCTAGAACCTAGAGGCGATGTTGGAGATTGGGAAAGAAGTGGAGTTTGGGGCTTCATTTAACAGAATTCTGACTGATGTGGCACTGTGGTTTCACTCATGGAGGAAGATGGTATGCTGTAGAGAGAAATGGGAAGGATGATGAGTTTGCATGCATGATGAGAGTTGATGGTGGCAGAACATTTGTGTGGAACTGCCTAGCTGTCCCTCAAGAACTTAGATCTGGAGCTTAGGAAGTGTACTTTGTATTTAAGGATATCTACTTAGAGGTAAATATGTCTTGCAGCTCCTAAAATAGATATAGTTCTCATGGGCTGCTGGATGAAGCAACATGAGTGTTTTCTTCATTTAGGTAGCAAGAGGAAAAGCTAGTACCCCTGTAGATAACATCAATTCAACTGGCATTTTTGAGGATAATTGGAAGACTATAAATTCTGAGTGCAAAAGACAAATGAAAAAATTTCCTGTCCTTACAAGCAATGAAGAACTTGAAAAAACTAGAGAATTAGTAGATGATGTTTTGGATGAAGAGGGCAAGGTTCAAAAAGGGAGGCAGTGGTAAACAAGCATGTAGGCTGCAAAAAGATAGAGAACAAGGAAGAAGAAAGTCTTTGAACTTGGTGACTGGGCTACCTAGGGTCCTAAAGGGGAGTCTAGGACAGTGGCTGATAAAAGCCAGATGGCAGAGTTTCATTGATGAGTCAAGGTGCATTCATCATTGGAGTATGTAATGCTCTCAGCTTGATATTGAGGGGAAGGAGACACAAAAAGTGGTTCTCAAAGGAGAAGTGGGTCCCATGCCATGTTGTACAGCATCTCCTAGCCCTTGGTTTTGTGTCAAGGTGACTGCCACCTGTCATAAGCAGTGTGACTTGATTTTACTTTCCAAATGGTTCAACTTAACATTGTATTATGTACAATTTGCATGTTATATAGTCTTCATTTCTAACTATATGCATGGTACTCTATAGTATTTCTATCATAATTTAGCTCTTAAGTAATTAGATCATGTCTAATTACTAATTTTTAGTATTACAAATTAAGGCAAAATAATTTTTATAGGTGTGCTCTATACTTAAAGAATTTGGCTTTTCTTTATCTCACTCTGCTCATTTGTAAACCAGAAATACAAATAGACCATATCATGTTGCATTTTGTTGAGAAATAAATTTGTTTATTTATGTAAAACTCTTACATATAGTAAACATTGTATAAATGGTAGAAATTATTAGAATTGTCAGGATCATGATTACTACCATCATTACATAGTCATTTCAAAATTCTAAGAGATCACCTTAATAGAAGACTCCTCTTCATCATGAATTATGATGAGTATATCTACAATGTGGGAGAAGTACCTGGCAACCCACTCCCAAAAATCAATCAGCCATTGAAAACCCTGTGAATAGAAGAAAAGCAGGACAATAGTGCTTTGTCTCTTATACATATGGTTGCTATGAGTCAGACACCGACTGGACAGCCCCTAACAACAACAATATATCTACAATAAGTTAGAGGTGAGGCAATGACAATTGTATAAATATATTACTGTACTATATTGTATGTATATGTAAACTATACATTTTAACTAAGCAAACTGCTTTTTCTTTGTAAAGAGATCTTGTCACCTCTTTTAAAAAAAATTCAGGACTTTGGCTTTTTGTTTGTTTGTTTGTTTGTTCATTTTTGTGGTACTAGGGGTTGAGCCCAGGGCTTCATGGTTGCTTTGAAAGTGCTCTACCACTGAGCTGCATCCAAACCCCATTTTTTTACTTTTTGTTTTGAGACAGGATCTTGCGAAGTTATACAAGCTGCCTCTGGGCTCAAACTTGCAATCCCCCTGCCTCCACCTTCTGAGTTGCTGGGATTATAGGTGTGTGCCACCAGGCATGGCTTATTCAGGACTTATTTGAATTCTATTCCCATTCCCCACATCTAACATACTACATATAAGAATCCTTGAAATCACTCCCTTACAATTTCAAACTCATTATTCAAAATGATATAAGGAAAATAAAATTCTAGTATAGTTGTATGTACCTAAACTTGCAAACTTTACAATTAGATTAACTGTTAAAATGACAGGGATTTGAGACTTCATATGTTTTTGTCTGAAAAGAATACATTGCACGCAGATGTGCTGTATTATTATTAACTTCAGTAGAATTTTAACCAATGTATTAGTTAGGGTTCTACAGACAAACAAAACTACTGTGTATGTATATGCACATATATCCTATATGTTATGTATATATATATGTGTGTGTTTGTATTATATGTAACGCCTGCAGCTGTAGCCCTGTGGCATCCAATCCCGTCAGATCTCGGAAGCTAAGCAGGGTTGGGCCTGGTTAGTACCTGGATGGGAGACTGCCAGGGAAGACCAGATACTGTAGACTTGGGAGAAGGACCTGGCAACCCCCTCCCAAAAATCAATCTGCCATTGAAAACCCTATGAACAGCAGAGAAGCACTGACAGTAGTGTTTCACCTGTTGTATACAGGGTTGCTATGAGTCGGATACCAACTCAATGGCACCTAACAACAACAACAACATTATATGTAACATATATAAATATAGAGCAAACACATAACAATTCACATATATAATGACATTTATTATGAGAAATTGGCTCATGTAATTATGGAGGCTGACAGGTCCCTCCTAAGATCTGCAGTCTGCAAGCTGGAGACCAAGGGCAGGCAATGGTATAGTCCCAGTCCAAGTCCAAAAGCCTCAGAACCAGAAAGCTGATTCCAGTTTCAGTTCAAAGGCCAGTGGACTAAAGACCCAGGAAGAGCCAACATCTCAAGTCAAGTCCAAGTCTGAAGGCAAGAAAAAAATGATGTCCCTGCTGGAAGGCAGTCATGCAGGAGAACTCCCCTCTTACTTGTTCAACAGTCAGCCCTTTTGTTCTGTAAGAGGACCTTCAAAAGATTGGATAGGGACCGCTCACATTGGAAAGGGCAATGTTAATTTCATTCAGAAAAGCTCTGAAGACCTACAGTGATGTTTGATCAAATATCTGGGTGCCCCATGGCCCCATCATCTTGACACATAAAGTTAACCATCATTGCCAAGACATGAGAAAATTGTTTATATTTAGTTAATGTAATGTCAAAGTTATTTTATTCATATTCTCTCTCTAATAATGAATTTGTCATTCAACATAAAAATAAAATATAGCTGTTCAATATACATAGGAATCTTTTACTTTATAGAAGGATTCATCCAGATGTTCATAAATTCCTTTAAACATGTACCCAATTTTATGAAGTTTAAATGTATACACATATTTGGAGACCACCATTTTATGACATAGGCCATTCTTGCAGTAAACATCAGAAGACATCACTGTATTACTTTCAGTCTTCTAAATTTTATGATATGAAAAGATCTAAGTTTAGAAGATCAGGAACATTTAGACTTGAATAGCTTAGATTATAAGTATTAATAACAACAAAAACAACAAAAAGACTCTGAAAAGCCAACTTATTTCATTGGCTGCATTTTTAGTGATATCCTACATACATTTCAACATCTATGTCTAGTGATAATCAGATTTCCCTGATAAGGTAGATCATGTCCAATGGTTAGGAGAATTTGTTTTTATAATCTTCAAGAAAATGAAGATTTTTTTGCCTGTTATTGTAGGAAACAGGGACTGTTTCCATCATAGCTCTACCTGCTAATTTGTAAAATCAGTCCAAGGGTGTTGTAAATGTGTTGAATCACTTCTAATTTAAGTAAATGTTGTTATCTAAATTCTTGAAATTTATTGTTTTCTTGAAGTGTCTTAAGTTTTTCACAATAAACATTATCATTTCCCTTTCAATATATTTAGGTTATATTTTTCTGATTATAAAATTAATATGTTTTAGAAAAATTTTAATGGCAGATAAACATAATAGCAGACCTCTTTACTAATATATATTTTAATTAATTAGTGGTTCTTTTCAAAATATGATAATAAGCATATTATCACTTATAATCCCATAATTTTATATTTTTTTCCTTTAATGCTATCAGATTACCTTAGATTTTATTAGAATTATGAGTTCAAGTTTACTTAAGGATATTGGAAGAAAAAATTTGATATTTATAGAACTTTTATTAGATCACAATTTAGTGATTTAGATTTTGAAAGGATGGAAAATTGTGTTCATATAAGAGTTTCATTGTAAAGACTTCACATTTAATGGTGAATTTGATGGCTATATTTTACTTAGGTGTGGAATTGGCAGAACATAAGCATTCTTGTGATATTCTTGCACAATCCTAGAACATACATCTGCAACTATTTTGTCATTATTTTTTGTTGTTGTTAGGTGCTGTCAAGTCAGTGTCCAACTCATAGGGACCCTACATACAACAGGCAAAACAGTATTGTTAGTGCTTCTCTCCTATTCATAGAGTTTTCAATTGCTGATTGGTTTTCTTATGGGTTACTGAATCCTCCCAAGCCTACTGCACTAGGTGTTCCCAGGCTGTCTCCCATCCAAGGACTAACCAGGCCTAACACTACTTAACTTCTGAGATCTGATGGGATCAGATGCCACAGCGGTGTAAGTGCAGTTACCCTTTATCATTATAGATGCTGTACTTTACAGCATAAGCACAAAATGTAAAATGAGAATCTGCTGCTTAGGAAAAGAATTTGAACCTTGCATATGAGCTACTTAATCCTTCCACTAATGAATACTAAAGAGACACCACGGTCTACTGAAAAGAAGATGGAATGACAGGGATGGTAGATATGCTTCTTGGATTTTCCCTCCTGTTTTCATTTTCTTTCTTTCCTTTTTTATAGATAATATGACAGGTAGATAGCTAATCATGTAAAATGGGGAAGTTTTAAGAATGAAAGAAAACTCTGTTAATAATTATTCCAGTACAAAAGTCTAATGCTGGCAGTGTCTTGGCAAGCTGACACACTGAAGGGATTGGTAGTATTTCTCACACTTTAGAATCCCAGCTTCTGTTAGGAAGAAAGTATTTTTTTGGTGCCCCACCCCAGGTATTCTGCATAATGACAGCTTCAGACCACAGTCTTATAAAAATTTTCATAATGAAAAAAGCGGATTTGTCTTTTTAACTCAAAAAGGGTATTTTAGGAAGTCATAACATAACTGGTACTTGTTGTTGTTAGGTGCCATCGAGTCAGTATCCAACTCATAGCGACCCTCATAGGGTTTTCAATGGCTGACTGTTTCGGGATTGCCTTGGGAGTGGATTGCCAGGCCCTTCTCCCATTTTTGCAGTGCTGGGAATTGAACTTGGGGCCTCAGAGACTGCAGCGCAGCGCTCTACCCACTGAGCTAAAGCCCAGCCCATAATGGCTACCACATTTAAAAATTTACTTAGAATTCTCAGTTCCTAGAGAGTACATCAATAGGCCATTTTGAGAAGCACCTTTACAAGTATAATTATTTTCTTTATATATTAATCTCTTCCATTTTATTTTTGGCAAGACTTTTAGGAAAATAGAAAAGTATGTAGATATCAAAAGGCAGATTCTGGCCAGGCGTGGTGGTACACGCCTGTAATCCCAGTGTCTTGGGAGGTGGAGGCAGGAGGATCGCAAGTTCGAGACCAGAGGAAGTCTGCGTAACTTAGTGAGACCCTGTCTCAAAAAGTAAAAAAAAAAAAAAAAAAAAGACTGGGGGTGCAGCTCAGTGGTCCAGCACTTGCAGAGCATGCAAAAGCGAGGCCCTGGGTTCAACTCCTAGTTCTGCAAAAGAATAAAAAAATAAAAAAAAGAAGGCGGATTCTGGGACAGATTATGCTCCTGGGAAGCTGAAGTAGGCATATTCTTCTCTATTCCTGCCTCTAAGCACACTAAGAAGTCTGGGCATTACATGTAATTGAAGCATGTTAGAATTCTGAAAGGTGGTGGGAAGAGTGCAAACTCGCCAGAGACTTCAGAGTCCTAGGAAGAACATAGGGTGTGCCCTTCAATTTCTTTTTACCACATTATCCCAGACTTGGAAGTGAAGAAATTGGCAACCCAAAAATGTCAACACGTGGACAAAAAGCAAAGAAAAGAAAGTCCCTAAAAGTGACCATTTTTTATCAAAAGGACCAAGGAAGTAGCCACCTAGTAACACAGAAAACTGTTAGCCAGTGCCCAGCCTGCTGTAGCTAAATGCCCCAGAAAGGTGAAGCCTGGCCTACCCTACCAGCATCAGCAAAGCCCAGTGCAGAGCAGGGATTCCTGAAGTAAAGAGTTCACTGGGTGGGCTTGGAAGATTGGGAGGGACAAGAAGAAGATAGTGCATTAGAAAATGGAACAACAGCAATTATACAATCTGAACAACAGATAAGAGATTGGGGAAAAAGAAAGAAAAGAACAGAAACTCAGAGACGTTTGAGACTATCATGAAGCATTGAAGGTTTGTGTCTGTACCACCAAAAAGACAGGAAGGACTAATACTCAAAGAAGTAGTGGCTGAGGCCTTCCCAAATTTCTGAAGAGAGAAACTTACAGATTCCACAAGGGGATCAGACCCCAAATTGGAAAAATTCCAGAGAAATATATGCCAACACACATCATACACTTTTTAAAACTAAAGACAAAGAAAACAAACTGGAAAGCATGCAGAGAAATATTGTATCTTACTTCATCAGAAACCATGAGGGCTGGAAGAAAGTGGCATGGTATTTTTCAAATGCTGGAAGAGAAAACCATCCAGTCAGCATCCTATACCCAGTGGAAATAAGCTTTAGGAATGAAGGAGAAATGAACACATTTTTCACATGAAGAAAAGTTAAGAATTTGTTACCAACACACCTACCCAAAAAGAATGATGGGAGTTTTCTGAACAGAAATGAAACAATAAAAGAAGGCAGTTTTCCCCTAGAAAGAAGGAAAGACACAGCAAGCAAAAGTAAGAGAAAACAATAGATTTTCCTTCTCCTCTGGAGGTTTTAAATTGTATTTGAGGGTTACAGCAAAAGTTATGCTGCCTAGTGTAATTCTAAGAGAGGAAACATTTAATGCTAATCCACTGTAAACAGGGATTTAAAGGATGGTGATACTTAGAAATCTCACGTGAACCTTTGAAATGACAATTGCTACAGAACATGGCAATTTGTGAATTTTCAAGTCAGAGAACCCATAAAGTAACTAAATGGCTAAAATATAAAATAATGACAACACCAAATGCTGGTGAGGATGTGGGGAAATTGCATTCCTTGTATGTTGCTAGTGCAAATATAAAATGGCAGAGCCTCTCTGGAAAAAAATATGGCAGGTTCTTAAAAACCTAAATGTTCATTTTCCATAAGACACAGTAGTCACATGCTTGGTCATTTATCATAGGTAAAGATTTCTGTGTGTACAAAAACCTGTACATAAATGTATATGGGAGCTTCATTCACATTAGCCAAACCACGGAAACAACTCTTATATCTTCCAGTAGGAGAATGGGCAAATGATCTACACTACAACCATGCCATGAATATTACTGAACAACAAAATAGGAACAAACTGTTGGTACACACAATATCCTGGATGGGTCTGGATGGGTCTGAAGGGAGTCATGCTGAGTGAGAGAAGGCAGTCCCAAAAGGTTATATGCTGAGTGCTTTCATTTGTGTAACAATCTTGAGACGATAAAATAATAGAAATGGAGCTGACATACTGATTACCAGGGATCAAGGTGGGAGGTTGGCAGCTGGAGACAGGTTGTGGTCATAAAAGGGCAACACAAGGGGTCCTTATGGTGCTGAATGTTCGGAATGTTGACTCTGACATAGCTGATGGTACAATCGTGATTTTGCACTAGTTTTGCAAGACATTACCATTAGGGGAGACTGGGAAAAAGGTCTTGGGGATCTCTTTGGTTTGCTTTTTGCAATTGCATGTGAATTTGCAGGCATATCGAACTAAAGATGTGGTTACTATTTATTTACAAGTCCTTTACAAAATATTTAAATTAAACAAATAGTTCTTGACAGTTGAGTACTCTAATTGTACATATTTTCCAAATTGATTTGAATATCATACACCATTTTAGGAAAGAAATGAATATTTCATGTAACCATTGTGGTTATATTATCTAGAAAAAAACATTCACTCAAAAATTATTCTCCTCTGTTGATCCCATACATTAATGTAATAGAAAGAATTTAGGGATGAAGTCATATCATTTGTAAATTAAATTTATTTAAAATTCTTTCACTACCTCTGTCAAATACATGACAGAAGTTAGGTAAATTTAGGGCCAAATACATTTCCACCATGAATTTTTGTTTGTATATGAAAGAATTCTGCAAATGACAGTATAAATGGCTGGTATAATACATCTCTCCCTCTGATAACATTTAAAAAAAGACACCAAGGTAAACACATTACTATGCAGAAAGCAGTCATCTAGTGATTTCTTTGTATGTACAAGTAGAGCTGTATGAATGGCATCTCAGTCATCACAGGATTGGTGCAAGCATCTTTTCTGAAGGTTGCCTTGCTAATGGAATGTACTGATGGCCTCATAATTCATTTAGGTCCATGCAGTTACCCCTTGAGTTCCTCAAAAGAACCAGTGCTGCTCAGTGTCAAGGTGTGGAGTCAAAGGGTGGTAGTCTTACAGAACAAGTGCTTACTGCATGCGGACCCTTATTTCATCTGTTTGTGTTGGCTGATTGTATGTGTCAGTAAGAAAGAAACTGTAAATTACCCCATTGCATAATTCAGTACCCTCAGAAATATTATTTTTCTCTTGGAAGAAAGTCTTGACATTTCTGTTCCCCTATGCACTTATGAAACATCTAAGGATTGACATGAGTAAACACTTACTTGAAGAAAAAAGAAATTGAGATTCTCTTAGCTTATAAGAGGTTAAAGATCCATAGTCTGTGAATTTGTTTATAAAGCTCTCATTTCAAAGACGTTTTCATTGTCCACACTGAGCTCAGACTCCCTCAGCATGGGAAACCTTTTATTAGAGTGTATGACACAAAAGCTCTTCTCATAGGAAGCCTGAGAAACAAAAGACATCACACACAATGAAATGTTATTTACTGTTCACTGAAGTCCTAGTTTCAAATATTCTATGGTGTTGCCTCTGTTATTGGACCCAGATTCCATCATCCAATTGACCTGATGTTGTTTGAGATTTTGTTTAATACAAATCCTCTTCCTTTAGAGCAAAATTTAATAAACAATTTGTGTCTATACCTACCTGACTCACCCTAAACCTTCTAAACTAAAAGATTCTTTGCTCAAATTCTACCTTTTCCTTCTTATCTTTCACCAGATAATTATAACAAGATTGATCTTATTGTCAGAGAATAATATAATAAATGTATATGAAGAAGCCCTTTTGAAGCTTGCTACCAAACTCACTTGTGATGAAAACATATGAGAATTTAGGGGCTGGGGATATAGCTCAGAGGTAAAATGCCTACCTAGTATGCAAAGGCCCTGGGTTCAATCCCTGACCTGACAGGAAAACAAATGATTGAGAAAGAGGAAATTTCCTTCATTTTCTGTTTGTAGATGGGTCTGAGCCACAGATATATAAATTAAATGGCAGATAAAGTTAAATGTGTATATTAACTTAAGTATCATATTTTAGAGATATGCCTGTAAGACAAAACACAATTAAGTAGGAAAGGATAAATTTTGCTTTCCTATGCTGATATGCTGCATTCACCTCTTTTTTTTAAGGATTGGGTTTACTTTCAATAAGAATGCAATCCTCATAAACTATTTAGCAGCAGAAGCTTAATTAACTGAAATTAACATTAGCTAAGTGAATGTTGCCATGGTAGCCTTCCTAAGGTCCTGAAGGATGTGCTAAGAGAGTGTTCTTTGGCCATGTGCTAAAACAGTGCGCACAGATTCATTGATTGGAAGCAAAACATGGAGGATTTCTCATGTGTGCAAGCTTCTGACTTAAAAACTTAGTGTCAGTGCAATGCTGTAGTATCCATTACTTACAGAATTTTTAAAAACCTATTTGTTTTAGCTATTGTGCATATCTGTCTTCTCCTATAGTTAAACACATTCATTTGGGGAATATAGTTCTTAGGAAGAAGTTACAGTTTGGGGGGCTGTATTTCCATAAACTACATTTCATTGAAGGTTTTATGTCTGTGTTTGGTTTTATTTTGCCTTTGAATATTTCCTGTCCTATCATTGGATCTGGCCAGTTTGCATTCAGAGGTGTCACATAGCTAAGATTTAATATGTAGACTAATTATAGCACAGATCTGCTATTTAAATTAATAAAACCTTCTGACATTAGAGGGAGAAATGAGGAATATGGGAACCCACTGATATTTATGTTTTGGAGTACATCACCAACTCGACTTCAAATATGCAGCTTTTGAAAGCTCAGTGCAGGTTTTGCTGAGGATATTTTCTGTTCATTTTTATATCCTTAAGTATTTCAAAGGGAACTGGATCTGTGTGTTTGCATTGTGCTTATGCATAATTCATCAAAACATTGCTCTGAAAGGAAAGAAAATAAAAACAAAAACTTGTTTAAGATATTTCTAGTGTTATTTAAAACTTGGGCACTAAGAACTTCAGAACCTACGAAAATGGATAACATCTGCTTCCTCAATTTACCTGTTATGCTCCACAGAGCCAAAGTCTCATTTTAAGCAACACTGAGATATGTTCTCATAGAAGTCAAAGTGCCTTTTATATTTCTTCTTTACAAAGGAGTTTTATGATGTCATGCTACTTACACTTATTGCCATATATAGCAGAGAAGGTAAAGCTCCTAGAATGTGGAATACTTGATGAAATCACTTAGAATTCTACCAGACTTTGCAATATGCAATTATCATGAAGTGGATGTGGATGACTCATGAGTCAGACTGTCTGGGGTAGGGATTCATTTAAATTCTTTAGTCTTCATTTTTTTCATCTATAAAATGGAGATAGTTATAGTGTCAGTATTTTACAGAGTTGTTTTGAACAATGACTAAAATTTTACCTGGGAAGGACTGACTTAAGCAAATTAGGGTCATGGTTAATTTGATGAATAATTAACAAAAGAGAAAAATAGCCTTTATTTCTGATTTACAATTGGTTCATCCAGAATGTATTCTATTTTAAAACATTCTTAAAGGGAACAAATTTATCCCACGCCAAATTGCCTATTCCACACACAAATTAACCTCAGAATAGGATTTTATGGCCTATTTGTGAGCGCTCCTTTAATTTAAATCTTATGATAAACTTTTATCTTAGGAAAAGAGTATACCCTGCTCTAATGACATTTGCATTTTTCCTTAATGAACTGAATATATCTGAATATGCCCTTTTATTTGGGGTACAATTTTACAAGAGTACTTACTGTTCAAAATCTGTTTAACGAGGGGGCACACAATAATTTGAGATTGCTCCAAGGAGTTTATGAGTCACTCAAATGTAAAATAGAGGGCAAGAGGATCAAGAGACACTCTGAGAAGAAGATGCATTATAAGGTCTACTGAAATGATTAAATAGAAGCACTAAATTTGCATAAGCTATAATTTTATAGTCCACTTAAACTGTGTGGCTCTTGCATCTCAGATTAAATGAGTATCTTTTTGTATTTTTATTTGTTTTGAATGCTTAAGAGGGAAAGTTAGTTCCTTATATGGCAATCTAATTTATATATTGCTTGTGTTGCATATATTGTTGATTTCATCTCTATCCTTTGCCTTAAAATCCATCCTATTGTTTTAAAAAATTATATGTATCTACATAATCATACATTTGTTATTCAACCCAACTCAGTAGTAGTAAATGATTATAAATTAATTTGTTCTCTTTGTGGGAAGTATATGAGCTATTCAAATACTTGGTTATGACCAATGAATTTTATACAATTCATTTCTATTTATCCAAAATATATCACTAAAAATTTGAAAAAAGAATCTGAACATATAGAAGACAAATATCAATAATTTCACTAATTACTTTTAAGGCTTGATTTGACCAAGATATCTACCTGTAGGTATGGTATTATTAATCTGAAAAAATATAATAAATATGTTTATAGCCTTTCATGGTTTGCTGTTTGACTTGGTATTTTTAATTCTTGACTCACATGGAGGAATGCCCCTATGGACTATCTCCTATCCAAAAATGTCAGATTATTTTTAGCTTTTGTATAATTTTGGTGTTGCTTTGTTTTTAATCGAAGAGGTTAATGAGGGACCTTTGAAACAATCAGGCTATTTCTTTGAATGTGGCTTATCTATTGTGTTTTTAAAGATAGTAGGAAAGCAAACAAAAAATAACTAAACTTAAAGGATTAACTATTATTTAAATATCACATTCTGGTCTTCATTAAATTGATTTATGTGCTAATGATATAAACTTTGCTTACAGTTTCCCTGCACAACATTCTTAATCACCATCCATCCTCCACAAAGCAACCTACTTCATTTTTGTTGGTATTGTTTTAGCAACTCTAATTGGGTTAAATACAATGATATGCTGGTAAACTGGCTCTCCATAAACAAAAAATTCTGATAGTAGAGTTTGGAGTAGCTTGGAGTTTCCATGAATAAATATGTCCACCTAGGAGTCAACACAAGCTGGCTCACCAAATCACTGGGAGTCTTTTCCTTATTTTGTGTTTGTACTTCCACTTTGAGTTTGCTCCATCTTTTTAAACCAGAAGAAACCTTCATTCATAAATCTTTTATCAAATGGTTGAATGTAATTGATATGCCTTGAAATCCCTCCTCATCCTGTCTTAGAACCCAAATAATCTTAAGTATTTCTTTAGAAATCTCCAGTTGGCCGTATTTCAAAAGTGACAACAGTACTGGACTCTAGAACTGGCCTGATCAGTGCTGGAACTATTACATGCCCTTTAGTATGAGCTGGCTCTTACGTGGTCCCAATATTTTGTTTCAGAGTCAGTGATATGGCTCTTGTAGTTGTACAGTCAGTTTGAACATAGAGCTCTTCTTTATAAGATCTATACCCAAGCTGGTTCCCAATTCTGTATTTGTACCAGTCATTAATTTTAACTCTATTCACTCAGCACTCTTTCATTGAGAACCAAACCTAGTGGAAAATAATTATATAAGTTATAGTGTATGAATTATGGAGGTAGACTACTTGGGTTTGAAGATAGGATTTGATATTTACTAACTTTGTGAACTTTGGCACTTTAGTCTGTGCCTCTGAGAATAATTAGGGTTAAGGGCTTGGAAGAAAATAAAATGGGCTTAAGACTGGTGATGCTACCTTTTAGTGGAAATTTAGGAAGGGCTTCTTTTGAAAGGTGATGTTTAAGTGGAGATCCAAAAGTGCCCTCCCTAGTAATAGCAGGGGGAAACCACTCCAGGTGGAAGGAGCAGCTAAGGCAAAGGAGCTACACAGGAATTAGGTCAGAATACTCAAGACCATAAAGAAAGTGAATGTAGCTGGAACTTGGTGGAAGCCAACAGATTAAGAGTGTTGGAAGGAGATGATAGGCTCAGCGAGGGTGCTAGCAGTTGAAATAGGGGTGTAGTACATCTGTGATTTTATTGTTATGCTGATATAATTTTCTGAAGAACTGATCATGGAATGGTGTGGGGAAAAGATTTAAATATAACCTATACATATTTGGCTTGAGCACATATTTAGATATTGGTGTCAATAGCGACAGGGAGAAGTGAAAAAAAGAGAAATTATATTAGAGAAAGTGTTCAAATAAACCTTATTTGAGGAGTTTAAGTTTTCAGATACATTTAAAATGGCAATAATAAGCAGGACATTTCTGTGTTAATCAGCTTTTCTCATTGTGACAGAATACCTAAGGAAAACAACCTAAGGGAAGAGAGATTTATTTTGTCTCATGGTTTCAGAGGTTTCAGTACACAACAATAATAGTTCATGGTAAGCCAGCTCTGTTGTTTCTGGTCCTGGGTGAGGCAGACCATCAAGGTGGAAGGGCATGGCAGAGGGCAGCTTCTCACCTCATGGCAGCCAGGAAAGAAAGAGGGAGGGAGGAAGAGAGAGAGAGAGAGAGAGAGAGAGGGAGGGAGGGAGGGAGGGAGGGAGAGAGAGAGAGAGAGAGAGAGAGAGAGAGAGAGGAAGAGAATGAACATGAATGTGAATAAGTTACCAACTTTCTCCAGCCAGGCCCCAAATCCTAAAAGACTACTGGGTATGAACTCACCAATCCATTGATAAGCTCAACATCCTCTTCATCCAATCACTTCTTAATAGTGCCACCAACTGAGGTGCAAGTCTTCAACACATGAGCCTTTGGGTCCATTTTATATCTAAACCATAGCAGGAAGTTTATTAATATGAGTATGATGAGGATAAATAACATAAATATAAGTTCAGAATATATGTGTGTATATATATAATATATGTGTGTATCTATAAAAACACACATATATACCATTCTATATAGTGAGGGATTTATACTTATAACTGTTACTACAAAACAGAGATACAAGAGTATTGGAATTATGTAACAAATATCAATATGCCCACCATTCAGCTTTAAAAAAAGTAAAAAGTAAAATTGAAGCCCTGAATGTACTTCTCTCTGATTATACTCCTCTGATTGTACTCCATGCCTTTCTTCCTATCCCCAAACTATTATTCTGAAATTTGTCATTCTCATCCCTGTTTTTATACCCTTGCATGTATATTTACTTATCAACCCATAAATAATGTGGAATAATAGTAATTTTCAGGCTTTTAAACTTTAAGTAAATAATATTATAATACCTTATGCAACCTGACTTTTTATTCTACCATAAATTAATATTAATCCATGGTGGTAGATGTAGACCTAGATCATCTGTGGTCATTAATGAATTGCATTCACCTATATGAATATATTGGGCTGGGATTTAGCTCAGTTGGTAGAGTGCTGCACTGCAGTCTCTGAGGTCCATTTTTTTGTTGTTTCAATTGTTTGTTTTTAATAAATTGTTACACAGGCTGTCTGTGGCCTTGAACTGGCAGTCCTCATGCCTCAGCTTCCCAAGTCACTGGGATTGATTACTGGTGTGCACCACTTTGCCCAGCTGTGAGTTCTTTTTTATTCAGTCAGATGTTACCTGTGCGATGCCAAGCAGTCTGGTGCCTCATTGTCACAATTTTAGGCTTGTCTCTGCCACATATTCAAAGTTTATGCATCAGTTTGGAAATAATTTTTATATTTCTCAGCTTTGTAGGAAAAGGACCTATGTAAGTAGAATATAAATTTGATTCTTTTATCTAAGGAAAAGCAGATGTGGTTACAAAGCTTCAAGGTGTTTTTCTTTCCTTTGACCAATAGAACCAAGTTCTATAAGATCAGTAAGATTGCTTCTCACCTACTTGTCCTAGATGGTAGATTTTGTTTTACCTAGTCTACCCTTTCTACAGGAAAGGGTCCCATGGTATATAGGGATTTTAGTTCTAAGTCTATAACTTGCATGGACCTGAGACTTATATCTCCTGTGGGGCTGATAACCAAGCAATGATCTCCCCATGTGCACACTTTACTGTTTATTTATTTTGAACATTTGTTGTTGTTGTTAGGTGCTGTAGAGTCGGTATCCGACTCATAGCGACCCTCTGTACCACAGGGGAAACACTATTGTCAGTGTTTCTCTGCTGCTCATAGGGTTTTCAATGGCAGATTGATTTTTGGGAGGGGGTTGCCAGGTCCTTCTCCCAGGCCTACAGCTTCTGGTTTCCCAGGCGGTCTCCCATCCAGGTTAACCAGGCCCGACCCTGCTTAGCTTCCGAGATCTGACGGGATCAGATGCCACAGGGCTATGGCTGCAGGCATTTTTAACATTAATTAACCTTATTTTTTACATCAGCTTTAGGATCATAGAAAAGTTGAATGGAAACTACAGAGATTTGCGATATATTCCATTTCCCCATAAGTGCACAACCTCCTCTATTATCCTCATTCCCCACAATAGTGATATATTTGTTATAATTGATGGCCTTTCATTGACACATCATTGCCACCCCATGCCCATAGTTTGTTTATGTCAGAGCACACTCTTGGTCTAGAAGAATGTGTAAAGACATTTATTCACTGCTGCACCATAATGTGGACTATTTTCACTACTTTAAAAATCCTTTGTGCTTCCCGCAGTCATCCTCTTCCACAACCTCAGGTAACCACTGATCACAGTGCTTCTGTAGTTCTGTTGGAATGTCATATAATTAGAGTCATAAGGAATGAAACCATTTGAGATTGCCTTTATTTACTTACTTACTTACTTACTTATTTATTTATTTATTTATTTATTTATTTATTTTAGTGCTATTTGGGGGATACACCCAGGGCCTCAACATGCTTTGCAAGTTCTCCACCACTGGGCTATACCTCCAGCCCATTTAAAAAAATTTCTTTTTCTTTTGGGACAGGGTCTCACTAAGTTATGCAGACTGCCTCTGTCCTCAAAGTCATGATCCTCCTGCCTCTACCTCCTAAGTCCCTAGGATTATAGGTGTGGACCACTTCATTTGAGTAAATATTCTGGGACATGATTGCTGGATGGTATGGTGAGAATGTATTTAATTTTGTAGGAAATTGCCAGATTGTCTTCCAACATGGTTGTAACATTTTGCATTTCCCCTAGTAATGAACTAGAGTTCCTGTTGCTCCACCTCCTTGCCTGCATTTGATGGGGTCATTGTTCCGGAATTTGGCCATTCTCATAGATTTGCCTCACTTTGCCTTCTAGATTTTTTGTTTGTTCTTTTCCACTCTATAGATTTTCTTATTTTTTGGATAGGTGAACTATGCATTGATAAGCATATTTATTATATTTAAACTAGAACTTCTTGTAGTATGAAGTATTTAAAAAAATAGTTTCCAATCTTGTCAAAAAAAAAAAAACCAGAAGTCTAAGTTTTATACTTAAAATGATAAAATTATATAACTATAGTTCTCTCTTGATATCCACAGAAAATTGATTCCAGGATCTTCAAGTGATGGCAAAATCTGAAGATGTTCATGTCTCTTATATACGATGGCATAGTATTTTTGTATAACATTTGCACTTCCATTCATGTACTTTAAATCATCGCTACATTATACATAATACCTAATAATGTAATGTAAGTTTGTGTTGATAGATTTATACTATATTATTGAAAGAATAATGAGAAGAAAAGATCTATATATGTTCAGTACAGAAGCAATTTTTAGAAGTGTTTTCTATCTGTGATTGGTTGAATTTGCAAATGCATACTTTGCAAATGTAGTATCTGCAAATGCAGATACAGAGGGCTGACTGTCCTTAGCATCTCAAATTCATCTACTTTTCAAATGGCATAAATATCATCTTTGTTATTAGATATTTGTCCAAACTCCACACATGGGTAGTTTCTAGTGAGTGAATATTCATTAATATGTGTTGAATAAATGAATGGATATTATTTAGTACAAATGGTGGTCTCTTCTATAAAGTACCACATAACAATTGCTGAGTTGATTTAACATCTTGAAGTCTTCAGACATTTCTAATAATGGCCAGTCCCT
The DNA here is from genome assembly GCA_007922755.1 of Pedetes capensis. Taxonomy (NCBI): domain Eukaryota; kingdom Metazoa; phylum Chordata; class Mammalia; order Rodentia; family Pedetidae; genus Pedetes; species Pedetes capensis. Next base: position 92,058 of record VMDO01005198.1, read on the forward strand.
AGAATTAGTAACTCATATCTAGTTCATCTTAGAATAGAGATGACTACTGGGCTGTAGTTGCAGATAGTCTGAGTGTGGATACTGGCATTTGTATCAACTCTCAATAAATCAGGCACCAAAATTCGATCTCTCATATTACCTGTCAGTGTGTGTAATAAGGTTAAATCATGAGAAAAATCTCAGAAGATGAAGTTAAAGATAGTCCCTCAGTTATATAGTACCTAAACTTCTAGATATTTTGAAAAAAGTGAACAAGAAGGAAGAGAGGAAGGAAGGAGAGAAGGAGGAAGTGAAAGAAGGAGAAAAGGAAAGAAAGAAAGAATGAAGGAAAGATGGTAGGAAGGAAGGAATGCAGGCAAACAGGCAGGCAGGCAGGCTGACAAGCAGGCTAGCTTCCCAGAAGAAAGGAAGGAAGGCAAGATGTATTACTATATTTCTAGGGTTGTGAATTTCCTAACATTATTCCTCTCTCTATCAGGATTCCATCTTGCTCTATCATTTTCTCTTTTTAAAAATTTTTTATTTTATTTATTTATTTTTTTGTAGTACTGGGGGATGAACCCAGGGCCTCAAGCTTGCATGCTACTACAAGTGCTGTACCACTGAGCTGTCCCTCAGCCCATTTTTTACTTTTTGTTTTTGAGACAGGGTCTTGCTAAATTATGCAGACTTCCTCTGGTCTTAAACTTGTGATCCTCCTGCTTCCGCCTCCCAAGTTACTGGGATTACAAGTGTTTGCCACCATGCCTTGCTCATCATTTTCATTTTAATCACACTTTCCTGTCTGCCATTCCCTTTAGATTTAGTTCTAGTGAGATTTTATATATATTGCCTGCAGCCATAGTACTGTGGCATCACTGAGCAGGGTCGGGCCTGGTTAGTACTTAGGTGGGAGACCACCTGGGAACCCCAGGTACTGTAGGCTTGGGAGAAGGACCCAACAACCCACTCCCCCAAAACAATCAGCCATTGAAAACCCTATAAATAGCAGAGAAGTACTGATGATAATGTTTTGTTTATTGTACATAGGGTCACTATGAGTTGGACACTGACTCAGTGGAACCTAGCAACAACAACAAGCCCTCCAAATTATCCCTAGTTCTGATCCAGATCATCATATTTTGAAAGTACCACTGAAATTGTAATGGCCAGGTATACCCACTGCCTCATGATGTTTTCCACATGAAAGGCTGTCTGTTCCATACGCAGTATTTCATGTTATGGCCAATGCATTTCTTTCAATAGTGAAGAATGGATGTGACAGTAATTTTACTATTAAGTACTAAGGACAGGAACGTTTTTCTTGAGGAATATCATTTGGACTAATGGTTTTTATCTAGGGAGTTTGATTAAGGAAGTCTGAAGTGGCTGGGCACCATGGTACATGCCTATAATCTCAGCTACTCAGGAGGCTGAGACAGGAGGATCACAGGTGTGAGGCCAAAGGCAGCCTGCAAAATTTAGTAAGGCCCTGTCTCAAAGTTAAAAATAAATTTAAAAAGGGAGCTGGGAGTACACTCAGTGGTGACGCTCTTGCCTGGCATGCAAGAGGCCCTGGGATTAATCCCCAATACTGAAAAGAAAAAAAAAAAGTCTTACATAACTCTACTTTCTAAATGTACTCGCGTGCCATCACTACCGAATTTATAAAATACGAAAACAGAACTCCAGGACTCTGTAAGTCAGCAAAAAAGTATGTGCACATAACATCTGCTTAGTAACTCCTTTAGTTGTGCAGATGAAGAGTTTCCCTTGGACAAAATTAAAGAACTCTGCGTAACACGAGAGAATTTGCTGTACAGTTCAAGGCTGTAAAGCAGCCATATTTGCTAGTCAGCTTTAATGACGGACCTCACCTAAACCTGAGGAGTAACCCTCTCTGCTGAAATTAGATATTGCTTCTTGGCGTATTAGACTATTTCTTTATTTTCTAGCTGTCTAAGTCAATACCTTTTCCCTCTTATTTCAAGTTATACTTACATGTCAGCATTAGGTAATGATGCCCCCATGGTCATCAACTCCCTTGTCTTACTATCTTATTTGCACCAGGCTGTCTCCATAACAGTATATTGTGTCTTCTCTTCTAGTATTTATTTACAGTACTTAGCAAATCCATGGAGTAGTTAGTTGACAGATGTTTGTTAACTATTAGTTGGAAACTTGAAGTTAATATACAGTGGTATGGATGGATGGGTTAATGTGGTAGGAACAATATTGCATCATTTCTGATCACAAGTAAAATTAAATAAACTAAAAATTGAACTGAGTACATTATTTTTAGATTTTTAAATTAAGAGGCACTGAAATGCCAAAGAGAAAATCAAATCATAAGGAAACTATCAACTTTCAAAACTAATAAGAATCACCTAGGAAAAAATTGTCATGTGATAATACAAACATGGACGTACTCTAAAAAGTAATTGGTTTGGCAACGATTACATTATCCTGTGAAACCAAGGTGGAACCAGTTCCCTTGGCTATGCCATGAGATAAGGTTCCTGAAAGAAATCATTTGCTGATGCCTAATGTGAAGGAGGCAGGAGAGGATAAGGAGGAAGAGGAGGAGGATGGGGAAGCAGGGAGAGGAAGGAAAAACCACAACTCTGGGTGTTATCTCATAATTCTTCTCAAAGATTGTATGGATGCTGTGATGACATCATCTTTCCTTCCACTTGTGCCTGTTTTTGTCTGGAGTTTTGTTTGGTCATTATAACTAAATAAGAGTAGCTCTTCATTTGTTTATTTGCAAAGCCTGCAGCCATACCACTGTGGAATCCGGTCTTGTCAGATCTCAGAAGCTAAGCAGGGTCAGGCCTGGTTAGTAATTGGATGGGAGACAACCTGAGAACACCAGGTGCTGTAGGCTTGGGAGAAGGACCTGGCAACCCACTCCCAAGAAGACAATCAGCTGTTGAAAACCCTATGAATAGCAAAGAAGCACAATACTGTTTCATCTGTTGTACGTAGGGTCACTATGAGTCAGACTTGGATTTGATGGCACCTAACAATAACATTTGCAAAGCACTCTTTCTTTATAGCATTCTGATGGTATGGTAATTCCTTTCAAAGATTCATTTAAAAATATGTCTGTAATTTGGTCTAAATGTGAAATTAAAATGGAAATAATCTATGTTTAATCCATATCAAAACAAAATCTGAATACAAGAAAATATCCCTATCCCAAATTGGGGCTTGCTGAAGCATCAGTTAATGAAGGTTCCCCCCATCTCTGAACACTTACTCTTGTTGTTGTTAGGTGCCCTCAAGTTGGGTCCAACTCATAGTGACCCTATGTACAACAGAAGAAACACTCCTCAACAGCGTGCCATGTCTGGCACTATGTCAGTGCATTTCTGCTATCCATAGATTTTGATGACTGATTGTTTAGGGATTTTTTTAATTATAAATATGTCATTATTTTTTCTTTCCAAGCCTCCCTTTTTCATAGTTTTAACTTTTTATTGGTAATTTTTTAATGTACAACTTAATTGGTCTCATTATGACATTTCTATTTTAGGATTGTCTTGAGAGTGGGCTGCCACATCCATCTCCCATTTTTGTGGTGCTGGGGATCAAACCCAAGGCTTCAGGGAGTGCAGAGTAGCACTCTACCAACTGAGCTAAACCCTAGTCCCTGAACATTTAACTTTAGGTTTTAAGAATTAAAATGTATATATGCAAGTATGTTGACAAAAGAGACTGAAATATATTTAGTGTATTTTTTCAGGACAGCTAGTAATATGGCCCCACAAAATCTTTTAACATTATGTGCTTTTTAGTGATTATTTTCTATTTGACCCCCACTTATTATGTATATGTATATGCACTAACTATATTATGTAATTTATGTGTGGCCCTCTTTACTCAATGTGGCCAAAAGGCTGGATGCCCCTGGAAGAGTAACCATGTAAGGATTATCCCAGGAATCAGAACTGGAGATGCAGCTCAGTGGTAGAGCACTTGCCTAACAAAGGGGAGGCCTGGGATTCAATCTCTGGCACTAAAAAAGTATTCAAGCAATCCCACAAGGTTTATACAAAGAATTATACAAGGTTCTGCTCTATAATTAATCAATAAAACCTTTTATATTTCAGTGCTTGCTGAGCACAGTTTGGTTTTAGTTATTTCCTTGTAGGGAATATGCCTGAAAGGTAATTAAACTTTAGTTCCGTGTCCCCTTTATAATCAGAAGCATACCAGATACTCCCTAGGGAAGGCCAAGGACTGCTGCATGGACAGTGTATTTATTGGGGTCTTTGAGGATCCTTTGTATTTTGCATATCAAAGCTATTCGATTATTCTCTTATGTCAGACCCAGTATCATCCTTCACTTGGTCAAAAAATGGCACATATCTGAATCTGGTATACATTGGGGACATTAAAGATCATCCTGTTTTATCAGGGATGAGACCTAATAATAGATAAACTCTTTATCTAAACACCTGCGACCTATCATATGAGTAAGAGATTCAATAAAAGAGAAAACAATTTTTAAAATTTGCTGGGCAAGGATGTATTTTTCACAACAGTAAAGAACTATTGATTACCCTCCTGAATTTTGGAATAGCAAAAGGGTAACAGACATTTTTGGCACTGAGTCTTTGCTCCATCATCTACTCATCATGGGTGGCAGGTAAATTAGTTAAAGTTCTTATGGTATAGTTTCTTTAAAGAAGACAGGAATAGTAAAAGTCAACATCAAATCTGCCCTACAAGGAGAAGGTTAAATGAAATGATGTTTGCAGAGCACCTAGCATGGCGCCTGGCACAAAAGAGCGGTCTCAAATACTTCACCTTTCCTTCATAATGCTTAGTTTATCCTTAATAAAACATTGTGTGTAATAGATTTCCAAGCAAGGATGCTGCTTCTCACAGTTACTAAAAATGTCCTGAAGGTCTATTAAGCAGAATCTCTCTGGACATGATGCCGTTGGCTCCCTTAGGGCTCTTGGCAGTGTGGGCTTGCAGGGAGGATGTATAGGAGGGTCACTTCTTTCCCTTGAGAGAGAAGTAATGGATTTGACCTCAGTTTTTCCTTGAGCTTGGTTGGATTGTTTGGCTTAGGTTGGCTGTTCTGGCTTTCTAGATTTAATAACAGGAAAGGAGATTACAAACTTGAAGACTAACACTGGATTGTTACCAGAATTTCAATGTTCACTAATTTTGTGGCTCTAGAACAATTGAAGCAGTTAAAATTATTAAATATCCCCAAATACTTTGGCTTATCTCTTATGGCTCAAAACGATAGAGGTTCTATTCTCATTACTCCTTGCTAAATTTTAATTTAATCTAGAATTTTTAGATATTACTTATTAAAAATGATAGAAATACCATATTGTTCCCCAAAATATTTGCCATGGTATCTTCCTGTATTAGAATCTGTTGGAATAGAGGTGGAGAAGATACAAATGCATTTTGTTTTGAGCCTTTGTGGGGACAGATGCCTCCACACCTACTTGAATCTGTGGGAATTACTATTAGGAATCTGCACTTTTATCAGCCCTTCTCTCCAGCTGATTGTTTGCATGCTCAAGTTTGAAAACCACGGGTCTCTATTTCCCAAGTTGCAGCGCTTCTGAGATGGTGGCATGAAAAAATTTTAACTCACGGAAGGTGAAGGATTTGGTGTGATTAAATTTTGTGCCTGAAATTTTAATCTCACACAATAGTGTTTTAGCTATAATGATTTACATAGTAATTTTCTTAAAAAAATCCGAAAATTCAGAAGGAGGGTAATCAATAGTTCTTTACTGTTGTGAAAAATACATCCTGGCCCAGCAACTTTTAAAAATTGTTTTCTCCTTTATTGACTCTCCCACTCATATGATAGGTCACAGGTGTTTAGATAAGGAGTTTAAAATTACCAAAATAAATAAATAAATAAATAAATAAATAAAAAGAAAATCATAGTCAGGGCTGGGATTGAGCTCAGTCGGTAGAGCGCTGCGCTGCAGTCTCTGAGGTCCCAAGTTCAATTCCCAGCACCGCAAAAATGGGAGAAGGACCTGGCAATCCACTCCCAAGACAATCCCGAAACAGTCAACCATTGAAAACCCTATGAGGGTCGCTATGAGTCGGATACCGACTCGATGGCACCTAACAACAACAACAACAACAAGCACTTGAGCCCCAGGCTCGGTCTACTTATGTAATTGGAACATTCAAGCCAAGCTAATCATAAATTCAAACTTAATTTGATGTCATATCTTTTTACCCATCCTCGATGCTTGCCCCTGCTTCAGTCTGGAGCCTACAGAGAAAGAGAGTATAGCAGGCTGTGTCTCTGGTTCCCCACTGCATGTCTGTGTGTGCCACCCCACCCCAACCCAGTTTCTGACCCCTCCAAGGTGAGAGGCTGGGGATAGGGGTAAAGGATTGGAAACTGGAGAGTCCTACTGCTTGCCACAGTGGATGTCATCGCAGATGATTCCAGCAGCTCCTTCCCTCTGCTTTCCCTCCTAGCGGGCTTTCCTAGGCTCAAGAGGTCCCATAATGGGCACCTTCCCTGCTGTTCCCGTGGTACAAGGGGATGTGTTGTGGTCCATCCTCTGGGTTCCTTCAGTATTGCATGACCATCTCATCCACCGCCGTCTGCCACTGGGTCCCTCTGCCCTACTAATGGGTGTTATTGGCAATCCTGAGACTCCTTTGAGCCCATATACACGTGCTGTGCCTTGGGCTGTCCCTCACTTTCCTCCCATGGATCCTGCATCTGGGCTTCAGGAGCATCCTTGAATGCTTTGCTCTGAATTCTTTGATCCTCTAGCTCTGTCTGTGCCAGCAGGTGCTCACAACCCAGCTGTCCTCAGCCAAGCCCAGTTCAGCTTTGCCACTTGGTAATTAGGCACTAATCCTCCATCTCTCAGCTGTAGGGAACATGTTTGGAAACTGAGTCATCCCACAGAAAACCCCGTTACTAGGTCTTGGTATGAGGGTGCCCCGCTCCCACCCATGAGGGTATAGTGGGGTCTTGCAACATGGCCAGGTCATCTGCAAATAAATAATTGCATTGTGACCTGGCTGAGGGGTCCATGGTCATGGGGCTGGCTCTCCTGGTTACCACTAACTGTTCACATAGTTTAGCACACTACTTTGGAATTAAATGGTTTTGTGTGGCAGAAACTACAAGTCTAATATCCCACACAAATAGTTGTATTATGGCTTTTAAACATATTCATGAGTATTATAAGGCATCATTAAAATATTTTCCATGTGCTTTTTATTTATAAATTAACTACATACTAGTTTATGGTGTGGACATGAAACTATTTATTTAGCTAATCCCCTAGTTTTGATTCAGGTTTTAGTTATAACAATGAAACCAAAATTTGTTGCTAGTATGGTTGTTCCTGAATCACTTTAAGTAATTTCAAAAAGTATTCTTAAATGTTTTCCCTTTGTTTCATAAACTTACACTGTTTTTTTACAAATTGGCCTGGTATTACAGTGGAAAGAATGGGTAGTTACACTAAATTAAAGAATGATATGCATGGTCTGGTTGTCACTCCATTTCTGTACATTTCCTTCCCCTCATTTTTGAACATATTTGCTCACCTTTCTTTGGGGAAAGCCCTGCTTTAGGAGCTCAAAGATGACCAATATCAGGATGCTGCTGCACACGAAGAGCTTATATTCTAGGGGAGAGAGAGAAAAGTAAAGCCATGTGCAAACTTTATCCGGAAGCAAGCACATAACCCAAGAAAGATGATCACAAACTTTGCAAAGCACTGCTGGAGAAGTGCTATTTTCACATGTCAGGCAAAGACTTACAGGGGGTGGCAGCTGCTTCCAGGAGTGTGTAGGGAAATCTTGGAAAGAGCTGACACTCCAAGATCCCTGAGGAAGAATTCCTGTGAGGGTGGCACAGCAGGAGAGAGCTCAGCGAGCAAAGGGGGCCACTAGGGGGCTGAGGGAACTGGGCAAACTCAGAGGAGTAGGAGGCTGGACGTTAGGAAAAGTCCACCTTAGTGGCCTGCAAGGCCACAGTAAGGAGTTTAGAGTTGAAATTATGCCTCAGTCTGGGAAGACTAGATGCCCCAGTGGGGGAGTGATTGAAGACAAGATTAGAGTATATTTCTGAAAAGTTGGAATTTTATAATAAAGTAAAAAAGAACACTTTCTACCCTCCCTGCACCCCCAAAAAAGAAGACTTCGGTTCACATAAAACAGGAAAAGTAAGCCAGTTCTGATGCCTCCTAATATGTCTTAACAGCTTTGTTGTTGTTGTTAGGTGCCGTAAAGTTGTGTCTGACTCATAGCAACCCTTATAGGTTGTTCAATGGCTGATTGTTTCTAGATTGCCTTGGTGGATTGCCACATCCTTCTCCCATTTTTGTGGTTCTGGGAATTGAGCTCTGGAGCTCAAAGACTGCAAAGCAGCCCTCTGCCAACTGAGCTAAATCCTAGCCCCCTTAACAGCTTTGTTGTTGTTAGGTGCTGTTGAGTCAGTATCCGACTCATAGCGACCCTCTGTACAACAGGGGAAACACTATTGTCAGTGCTTCTCTGCTGTTCATAAGGTTTTCAATGACAGATTGATTTTTGGGATGGGGTTGCCAGGTCCTTCTCCCAAGCCTACAGCTTCTAGTTTTTCCTGGTGGTCTCCCATCCAGGTACTAACCAGACCAGACCCTGCTTAGCTTCCGAGATCTGATGGGATCAGATGCCACAGGGCTATGGCTGCAGGCATTTAACAGCTTTATTGATATATAATCACTTCATACAGTTCACCTGCTTAAGTGTAACATTCTGTGGCTTTTAGTATCATGACAGAGTTGTGAATTTGTCACCACAATCAATTTTAGAGTATTTTCATCACCTGTAAAAGGAAACCATGTACTAACACAAACACCCACTCTCTCCCTCCTCCCAGCCCCTAACAGCCTGTAATCTACTCTTAGTGTATGCAAATTTTATTGATTCTGAACATGTTATATGAATGACATAATACTATGTGCATTTTTTGTGATTATCTGCTTTAATTTAGTATGTTTTCAAAGTTTATCAATGTAGCATAAGTCATTACTTCGATTTTATTGCCAAATAATATCCCCTTGTGTATGTGTGTCACATTTTATTCACCCATTCATTGATGGACATTTGGGTTGCTTACACTTTTGATTATTCTGAATAATACTGCCAAGAATACTCTTTTGTGTGGGTTTATGTTTTCATTTCTCTTGAGTGTATACCTAGGAGTAGAATTGCTAGGTCATAGCAAGTTTAACAATTTGAGGAATTGTTGTGTTGCTTTCCAAATATTTGTTGATACTTACATTTATTTTGCTTCATATCAATAACCACAAGTCTATTGAGTACATAAAAGTCTATTGTCAAAGTGATGATATATAAAAATGTGTTTGTCACATTCAAAATATACTGGTATGTGAATACCAGCTTAGTTGAATATCAGTACACACTTTCATAAACTGAGCGAGATGCCAAAAGCCATAAAAGTTCAAGGGTATAATCTGGGAGAAATGTTGTTATATTAGTGCACACTGAGGTTCCCTGGGATGTTCCATTTGAGACTGCTTTTATTCCAAAGGGCACCATCTGGCCCTAAGTGTGTGAGCAACTTGCAATTTTAAATTTAGGCTTTTGCTCATTAAAGTGAATCAAACATATTTTGAATTGGAAACGGAGTTTAAGTTACTCTTTTTCTACTGAACAAATATTGCCCTTAGCATGTCTGTCATTTCTCACTCTGTTGGTCCTGTTCCCCCACAGCATGTGACAATGTGATTGCACAGATATGTTTTTCACAATATAGATCCTGTCAGAAAGCGCATGACAGCTGATGGGAGTAAAGGCAGCTGGTACTATAACAATCAACACATTATATCAAAAGTGCTGTAAAACAGAACAGTATAGATATGAGTATGGGTGGCTTTAGGACAGGAGTATGTGTGACTTAGAATTCGACATGTTTCCTTTTGGACATTTGAAAAAATCACTACTTTTTAGTACAGGTAGTTTGTATCACAAGCATGGCAACATTTGTCAGCATTATGAAAAAACAAATAAAAATTCCTTGGAGTTTCAGTAATATTGTTTGCATCTATTACCCTGAGCTGTTTGATTTTCTTCACAGTCTGCATCTGTTTAATTCAAATTATGCACATGTCTCTCTGGACTGTAATTTCTTCCAGCTGTTAAGATATTGGAGCAGAAGATCTAAATATTTAAAACAGCTGTTTAACTCAGAGAATCGCTTTGTGTTTAAGTCTAAGAGTGGACTACATAGTTCATACTGACTCCCATCCTTTTAAATAGAAATGTTTTTTCATTGATAATTAAGTTGGCTCATTGACATGAACTTTAAAGCTCTCCAGTCTTCTGTGGACAGAATCTAAGGATGGTTCATCTTTACTAAAATTTTCACTTTAGAAATAGAAAAATGAGATGCTTTGTAGAAAGGTAAAATATTACCCTTCATCTGGTCTGAGTAAATAAAATATTAAGAATAAAAATAGAAAGAAAATTAAGTGAATTTGAGAGTGTAATCAATAAAATTTGTTATCTGCTGAAAGGAAAAGTAAACCAAGAATCTTGGAAAAATTGATTGATATGCTGCCCACAAATTACACACAAATTTTAGCCCAGCAGCAGATTTAATTGAATTTTTCAAAATGCTTCCAAATAGAATATATTTATTCTGGCACTTTGAAGACATCCAACTAGGAAAAGGAGAAGGAAGAAAATGTGGGGATATTGCTTCCAACAACAGCCAGAAACATAATTTTCTTCTTGGCACAGACTGAGCAGACTTGCTCAGAGTAATTAACTACCATTTCCTCCCCCTTGCACAGGATGGGCTCCTTCACAGCCCCAGCTGCTCTGCTATGATCGTCTTTAATGTCACTGAGGAGGAGTGAGGTCTAGAAGAAAAGATGCATAGCACTTACATTTTAACGCTATATAACTTAGAAAATAGGACAGGATGTAAACAAGGATGAACCCTTAACACTGGTAGTGGTGTGATGGCAGCTGTGTACATGGAAATAAAGGGTCACTGGTGCAGGGGTTCACAGGTGCCAGGCAGGAATTTGAAGTCTGATATTGGAGGTAAAGTTTGGGGACGTATTGGAGCCTTTGGGGAACTTGAAGTAGCATGCCTCACTTAAAGGCATTACAACTTTTGAAAGACTAAAAGTAAGTACCACTAAGCAACAGAATTTAATGCTTTTCCCTCTCTCAAAAAGATATTCTTTGGCAGACCTGATATTTATGAGGACCTCTCATTAGAGTGTTCAGAGTACTAGGGTCTAAAAATACACCTTTTTAGTTAAAATTGAGATTTGATATTTTAAATGTCTTCATTAAATTACATATCACTAAATGTTAAGCAGCCACTCTTGAAGTAGGAAGCTTATGACATAAAGATGCTCAGGTCCACGAGTGGTGGTCTTTCCTGAGAATCTCCAGGCAGTCTTCAAGCCAACCGTTTTTACCTTCGAGAAGTTGGCTATTTCCGCTGGCCTTGTTCAGTCATCCTCACTGTAATACTTGATTGCTTGGACACCATTGCTCCGTGTTGGTGCTGCAGCATTGTGTTGTCTGTTTGCATACATTTAAACAATAAACCCAAGAATTGGGATCTCACTTGTGTTAAACTTTGAGTATTTGTAGTGCTACCCGTGTAAATGACTCTCTTCAGTTGCCTAATTCAGCATAGGTTCAGGCAGCAGCAGCTACATGAAATCCACTCTGTAGGAGGCTGGCAAAGCTTTCCTCACATGAATTGTTCAGTTGCCTCTCATTTTCAGGAAACATAAATGAATGAAGAAGATAGAATCCTATTTTTTTGAAGGGTTGTCGTCTACTAGCATTTTGCCATCTCTGAGAAATAAATGAATATTTTAACTATTTCTTAGAATCAGATACTCTTTATCTTCTTAAATGCAATAATATAGTTTTTACTTCACTGTAAAATCAAAAGTTTGGGAGGAAGTTATAATCATATTTATAGAAAATCCATTGCTTTTGAAGACCTACTTAATAGGTGCACATCAATGATAAATAATTCTAAGAATGCTTTTATAGGTGTAATATATTGCCTGTACACTTTCCATTGTGAATATTTAACTATCATTTCATTTGCTATTGTTAGGTGACATCAAGTCGGGTCAAATTCATAGCGACTCTGTGTACAACAGAATGAAACAATCCCTAATTCTGTGCCCAGCACGTGATCCTTGTTATGTTTGAGACCATTGTTGCAGACACTGTGTCAAACCATCTAGTTGAGGGATTTCCTTTCTGTTATTGAGCTGCCATTCTCCCAAACATGATGTCTTTCTCCAGGGGTTGGTCCCTCCTGACAACATGTCCAAAATATGTCAGAGGCAGACTAGCCAGCCTTGCTTCCAAGGAGCACTCTGGTTGTATTTCTTCTAGGATGGACCTGTTGGTTCTTTTTGCAGTCCATGCTATATTCAATGTTTGTCTCCAGCACCATAATTCAAAAGCATCAATTCTTCTTTCTCCCTTATTCAATGCCCATCTTTCACAACCATATGATGTGACTGAAAATACCATGATATGACTCAGGCACAGCTTTATCTTCAGTGTGACTCCTTTACTTTTCAACACTTTAAAGAGATCTTTTGCAACAGGTCTTCCCAATGCAATGCACCCTTTGATTTTTATTTTAAAGCTTTGATGATTCATTAGGGAATCTAATCTTTACCATAATTGTAACACCTCTAGACAACCACGCTTTGTCCTCCAAGCAGTTCAAATCTCCTTGTCTTTACTGATCACAGAAATTAGCTTTAAATGAGAGCAAGAATAGTTTCAAATCAGTAATTATGCACTTCTAGGTTTTAACTTTGTGTTATAGAGCAGCAGGCTTTGTTCCTTTCCTAAAACTGGCAGCTCTGTTTCTGAAATTCTGGGTCCCACATTTTCTCTAGGCTGAGGGGGCCGTCAGAGCAAACTGCCAGGTTTCTGCCTCTCAGTCTCACCAGCTAGAAGCTCTAAGGACTAATTCTGGACTCAATAAATCTATATACATAGATAATATCTGCAATCTACTGTAGTCAAAAACATTGGAAAGGTGACTTGAATGGAAATATTAAAATGTTAATTTAATTCCTTACTTGGGTGAGGACCAGGGAAAATAGCAATAATGATGCTATGAGACAGTAGAATAGTGATTTAAACAATCGTTTATTTGAATGAAATGGAAAAAATGAGTAGAAATCAAAAAATGAAGATGTGTTTGCTGCAGGCCAACTTCTGTTGCCTTTTTATTCTTGTTTCATTTTTTTCAGTGATGCCTTGCTGTCTAATTAGTTGCTATCTGAGGCAGCTTATTAACTTCGGTCTGTTTTCTTGCTCTCTGTATCTTGCAAAACTTTCAAGAATCTCATTTGTCTCTTTCCCCTGCAAAGCTAGACAGCTCAAATGTGTAGATGGTTCCTTCATAACTCACGCCTATGGCTCCATAAATCATTTACTCTTGCAAGCTGTGCATCCTGCTCTCTGAAGCTGATGGGGCTTCTTTATTTGTTCTGACTCCCAGATATCAAGGGCTAAACCAACAAAGGATGTACATACTACACAGAAGGTTTTCAGTCTTTTTAAGCAAAATTTATAGGCATGAAACGTTGAAGTATTTATTTTGACATGAGCTATAAACCAGACCATTTTTTATGTACTGCACAAAAGAATCCATAAATGCACATATTTAAGGAATCTTTGTTCAAGAAATGAAACTTTCCAAACATTCTTTTCGTATTCTCATGGTATCAGCCAGGTAAAAGGATCAAAATATATTGCCATTGATAAATACATTATACTATATTGAAGAAACCATCAGTCCCATATCCTCTTGAAAGTTTTCGAAGATGTTCTAAATCTAAAAGAAGTTAATTGTTTTTTAGCATCGAAATGTCTGCAAATTTGTATATCCCATCTGTACAAATATAATCCAAATATGGACATTTGTATTTCCTGTGTGATACACTAGTTACCCAGTTGCAAGGTCATGATTTTCTTCATTAGGGTGACTAAAAGATGGGTGATGAAATTCAACTTGAAATTCAGCTTCAGGGGAAAGTCATTTATCATTATCAGCTTCTGGAAAGCACAGTGGTTCCTACTGTGTCTTTGTGAACATTTGGAGTGGTGGGAAGGGTCATTGTTTTAATGTAAGACATTCAAGGAGATGGATCTTTCTCATATTGCTAGAATTCCATGGAAAGTGGGATTATGTAATTCAGCTAAATAGTTCCTGCTCCCAATTTTTCCCTCTGTTTGTTCTTTGAAAACATATGATCGCCATGAAGGTGTAAAACGTTTCTATTCTATAGGGAGTTGGAGGCATGTCAACCCAGAGTGAGCTTCACAGTCATCACCCTCCTGTGTCACCTGATATCATTGTTCCCTTTATGACCATTGCTTCCTAGAATCCTTGGGACAGGATATGTTCTGAGTTGCATCTTGCTCTTGACAGGCTCCTTTCAGCAGGACATTGCACTAATCCAACAGTTTGCTTCAGTGAAGTTCAACTCTAGAAATTACTTTGAGCCTTTTGGCATGGGATTTATTGTTTGGACATTGTGCTACTGATTGTAATAGCTATAAATTTTTCATCACCAGTATTAAGTTTACCTTATTATTAGATTTTAATACAATTAAGATACCATTTCATAAGCAGCTTTCTTTCTGTGATTGTTGCCTTCTAGGTCAGCAAATATGATGTCAGCTGTGAAGAAAATATGGATATAATTTTCTTCACAGGAAATTTCTTTCTCAATAATCAGGCATTGTGTACAATTTAAAGCAAAGAGAATTACAGGATCTAAACTAATAGCAGATATAAACTCCCAATATAGGAAACATGTATCATGTTTTTAAAGCAATTTGCATGCAGTATGGTGGGTGAGCCAAAGAAGTGGGTGGAGAAGGTTAGAGAAAAAAGATGGCAGCTCTTGAAATAAACTCTGGTTACATTGTTGCTTATACTCCATCCTACTCTCCTAATAATTGTAGTCAATGAAAGTGATAGAAGATTTTTATAAATTCAAATTCTAGTCAAAGTAAATTCTGATCTTTGACTGCATTTTTGGTTATGTGTTTTTTATTGCCATATTTATACAATTTTTCTCTTAGGTTATATTTTAATAGTAGTGATGTGTAAAATGGGTTATTAAATAATGCTATGTTTTTGCTTCAGTAATCTATCATACACATTTCACAGTTGACAACTGTCATATCAAACAGTATTACAGCCCTCTTTGGGGTAGAGGAGAAAACCTAACATCTATTAGCATGATGTTAAGCTTGATTTAAAAATCCTTGTTTCTTATGCAGTTTTGTTTAAGTGGCCCATATTTAAATAGAAAGCCAATTTGTTGACGATCAATAGTCATTCAATGCTGAGTGTGATGGTAATCCTAGGGACTCTGGAGGCAGAGCCAGGAGTATCTTGAGTTCAAGGTCAGAGGCAGCCCATATAACTTAGGTGTCCAGAGCTGGATGTCCAGGGCTGAAGTCACAATGAACAAGCTCAAGTTTGAATAAAACTAGAGGAAACATCCACCCACTCTTCCTTTCCTTTCATCTTTTCTTTCCCTTCCTTTCTACTTCTTGCTCTTTGGCTCTTTAGTTTTCTCTTCTTTCTCTAGAAACCATGTGCACACCTCACCCTTCACTTGGGCTGCCATCTTCTCTGGCTATCTAAGGTATTTTTCCCTTGAGAAGCCTACTTATCTCTATCCTTTCTAATTTATCTCTCCTTGGGAAATAGAAGTATCCTTGTTCCAATTAATCCACAGTACCCAATTTATTTCTAGTTTCTTTCCAGATTTACCTCCAGGTTCCTCAGTCTTCTCTGTAATTATTTCTTAATGGTGTCCTATCTTTTAATAAACCTCATCCATACTCTCTACTGTACCCTCTGTGTTAGATATAAATTCATTTATATGGAAGATACAAAAACTAGGATTA
Organism: Pedetes capensis; assembly: GCA_007922755.1. NCBI lineage: Eukaryota > Metazoa > Chordata > Mammalia > Rodentia > Pedetidae > Pedetes > Pedetes capensis. The sequence goes on from VMDO01005198.1 coordinate 108,015, forward strand.
TGTTGTCAAATTCCCAGACCTGAGCTCCTGACCTGCCTGCCCGTGCTCCCTGTGAATCTTCAGTAACATTTTCAACTTTGCTCAGCTCAACTATGACCCAAGCTAAAGTATCATTCATTCTCCTTCTCCCTTCATCTTTCTCTCTCCCTCTCCCATCTTTCCCTCCCTCTCTCTCCCATCTCTCTATTCCATCTCCTCCTCTCTTCCCTATTTCAGCCACATCCTCCTGAGCCTTCTGCTCTGCTGATTTGGGCTGAGAGCAGACTCCCAGAATCTGTACACTTAGCTCTGTGCACTGGGATAAGGCCAAGACCCCAAGATAGAGGAACAGATTACTAAGGAAAGAGGTCCTCGCTTAGAACTGGCTGGAATATATTTTAAAATAGAACCACATAGGGGTAAATGACAGGAAAAAAATCTCTTTTGTCTAAATCACCTCTGCTCTCTTCTTGTTCATTGTTATGCACAGTATACTCCTCTGTGGTGAGCTTCTGATAGTTAGAAGTAAAAACAAAATGAGAGATTTTAGCAAGGAGAACAGGCACACCCCTGGGTTTTAGGAAGGATCTAGATTGGAAAGGACATCATTTCTTTCCCTCCAAAATGTGGGGATGAAAAAACACAGTAGAAGAAGGGAGTGGATTATGCCTAGGGAGAGCTAGCTGGTGTTCCCTGACAGCTTTGTGCATATACTTCGAGTCTATTTCTACACCCAGCTTCCAAAGCTATCCCTTTGGGACCAGCTGCAGTCAGGGAGGAGGCTGAGGATCCCTTCTAGCTGATGGAGGAAAAGAAAGTTTCCTGGGGCCACAGCAGTCCCCACACCCATTGATCTCCAGTTTGAGGGAAAAATGACTATTCTTGGCAAGTCATCTCTACAGGAGCAGAAGCCACAGTGGGAGGTTTCTTTGGCAGGAATCCTGCATTCACAGAGCTCTGAAGGGAGAAGTGTTGGAGAGGTCCTTCTGAAACAAAATGCCTTGATTGTGGGACTAATCTATGATCTTATTTTCATTGTTAATGCTATTTTGTTAGCCATGCTGGGTCAGTGAAAGCTTCTCTATTGAAAACTTTTTTTCACTGGTGAAAATAAAATCAGCTTATCTTATTTCTTCCCTTTAAAGCAGCATGGTTGCACATATCCCATGAAAAGAAAATGTCACACTGCTTCTTTTGCTCCCATGTGACTGAACTACTTGGTAAAGAAGTTGATTTTGCTTGCTGTGGGATTGATTTTAAATCCGTCTTTGAATTATCTTCTCTAAAAGCTGTTTCTATTCAGTATATTGAGCTTCCCAGTAGAGCTGTTAATTTCATCCTACATCTGTAGTTTAAGCAAACCAAATATTTTATGCTCTGATTTGCAAGAGGTAAATATTAAATTTATAACAGTAATAAATCTGTAACTCTTACACTCGATGAAAGATGGGATACATCATTGTTATCAAAAGAATAACACACGCTGAATCTCACGATTCCATCTGCTAATATTCTGTCCTGTATCAGTTATTAGCCTGTGTTCATGTTCTAATAATCATTATTAGCAGGTGATAAGGATTGAGATCCAGTTCCTCATTACATAATAATTTTATGATATTACAAGGAAGACGGTTCTGATTGACTCTCTTGAGCACTGAACTTGACACATTAAAACAAGTGTTGAGTCAGGGCCCATTGGTTGTTTGATTTTAATAGGTAGTGATCTTCAGTTGAAACAATGAACTTCACATTTGCAATCATAACAAATCTACTTATTTAATTGCTATATTGCATGTGTTTCCACAGTGTGGGAGATCAAGGCTGCTATTTTGTAAATAGAGCCCTCATACAATTTTGTAAATGCTTTAAACTCAAAATAACTTGGAATACATAAGGAACAAAAGAAAGCCTGTAGCAGAAAAATGCCCCTGGACAATGTTCCCATTTGGAGATTAATTAAAGAGTTTTTGAAATTCAAATGAGCCCCTGGCAGTATTTAGCTACAACCCCAGTCACTTCTTCGTAACTATACTTCAGGCAGGTCAACTCTAGCAACTTTGTTTTAAATAAAAGCATTTTAAATGAGTGAGAGAAAGGGTAGGGAAGAATAGGGTTGTTCTGGAGTCTGGGTTATCTTGGAAGAGTATAAAGGTAGGTCTGGATGGGAGTAGAAATGGGTACATTTCTAGCCCTCATTAAGATCATGTGATCTGGTGACTACAAACACAAAATAATTAAAACTTGGAGTGTCCTGGAAAATTCACATCTTTTGGTCAATATTATCATGGTTTTCTTGAACTTGGCAGAAAATCTGGATCATTATAAAACTTTGAAGAATAGCTTTCTGGAATCACTTGAGATATACTAATTAAAAATGCTAGGATTGGGTGGGGCACAAGAGCTAGGATATGAAATATATATGTGTGTGTATATGTGTGTGTGTATGTATGTGTATATGTACACATATATACATATTTATTTATACTTATCTAAAGGGTGTGTGTATATAGCCTCAGTCTTTTTACATTCAAAGGGTAAAGATCATCCACATATGATATAACTGCACTGAAGGTAAGTGCCCTGCTTGTAAAGGCACAAGTACAGTAGTCTGATAATGGGATATCGACAATACAGATATACTGAAACACACAGGTCAAATGTAGCTAGGAAGTGCTGCATAGATAATCTGTATCTAATTGCAGAGACCATTCTTTAATATTCGCTGAGGATTTGTAGCAGAATTGTATGTCTAGAATAAGACTCACATAAAACTGTATACTAGAAAATTTAAGTTTACTGTTAAGGTCATATGCACAGTGCTTCTAAGTAAAGATTCTGGAGTTGGGCTCACTAAATGGTGGCAATTATTAATCAAGATGAACTGGATAAAAATTCCTACCTAGGGAACAGTCATGTCATCCATGTAAGTCCTGAGTTCAAATCACTGTTTTGAATATTTGAGCCCCAAAGACAGTCTGTTACTCTGATTGTTTATTGTTCCCAAACCCCTTATACTCTCATCTGTTGCGTTATAGTCAGAGATTTACATTCCTGGTGCATTAGTTTGCTAGTGACACCATAATAAAATGTCACGTGCTAGGTGGTTTAGACCACAGAAGTTTATTTTCTTACAGTTCTGGACTCAGGAAGTCCAAGATCAGGGTATTGGCAGGCTTGATTTTGCTTGGTCAGAAAATGAGACCCCCAGGTTGGAAGGCACTCAAAAGATGACTGGGGAAGAGTTGCCTCCTCAAAGTAGCATCAGCCTTAATGATGGAAATGGAGTAAAGCCCCAGGGAGATCCATGGGGCTTCACTCCATTTCCTGATGTGCATGGCTCAAAATGAGGAGGAACAACTGTAAACATCCATTAATAATTGGAATGTGGAATGTGCATAGTATGACTCTAAGAAAATTAGAAATCATCACTAGGGAAATTGAGTGCATAAACATTAGCATTCTAGGCATCACTGAGCTAAAGTGGACAGGGAATTGGCCATTTTGAATCAGATAATCATATGATCTACTGTGCTAGCAATGACAAAGAGAAATGGGATTGCATTTATCATCAAAAAAGACATCAAGATCTGTCCTGAAGTACAATGCTGTCAGTGATAGAATAATATCCGTATGCCTACATGCAGTCATGATATACTGATAGAGTTGGAAACAAAGAAGAAGGCTCAGTAGTTGGAAAATATGGCCTTGGTTACAGAAATGATGCTGGAGATTGCATGGTAAAATTTTGTCAGACCATTGACCTTTTCATTGCAAATACATTTTTTCGCCAACATAACAGTGACTGTGCACATGGACTTCACCAGATGGAACATGTTGTTGTTGTTGTTAGGTGCAGTCGAGTCAGTATCCAACTCATAGCAACCCTCATAGGGTTTTCAATGGCTGACTGTTTCGGGATTGCCTTGGGAGTGGATGGCCAAGCCCTTCTAGATGGAACATATGGGAACCAAATTGACTAAATTTGTGGAAAGAAATGATGGAAAAGCTCCATATCAAATATCAGAATGAGACCAGGTACTGATTGGGAATCAGATAATCAACTGCTCATAGGCAGGTTCAAACTGAAATTAAAGAAAATTAGAACAAGCGTATGAGAGCCAAGGTATGACATTGAGTATATCCCACCTGAATTCAGAGACCAGCTCAGGAACAGGTTTAATGCATTAGACATTAATTATAGATGACCAGACAAGTTGTGACATCACATAAAAGACATCATGCAGGAGGAAAGCAAAGCACAAGTTTATTCAAAAGACAGGAAAAAAAGAAAAGATTAAATTAACATGTCAAAGGACACTCTGAAGCCTGCCTTTGAACATAGAGTAGCTAAAATAAAAGGGCAGCTCAGGAAGACCAAATCAAATATTTTAATGGCATGTGCAGAGAGTTGGAGACAGAAAACCAAAGCGGAAGAACATACTCTGCTTTACTCAAGCTAAAGGAACTGAAAAAAATTCAAACTTTGAGTGACAATAGCAAAAGATTCTATAGGGAAAATATGAAAAGATGGAGGAAATATCAAAGTAAGATGGAGGGAATACAAGGAGTCATTATACCAAAAAGAATTCGTGGGTGACCAACCATTTCAAAAGGTTGCATATGGTCAGTAACCAATGGTATTAAGGACAAATTGGAAGCTGCCTTGTAGGAATTGGCAAAACACAAGGCTCTAGGAATTGATGGAATACCAATAGAGATGTCTCAACAAACAGATGCAGCACTGGAGATGCTCACATGTTTATGCCAAGAGATTTTGAAAATAGCTACCTGGCCAACTGAGTGGAAGAGATCAATATTTGTGCCTATTCCCAAGAAAGAGGATCCAACTAATTGTGGAAATAATTGAGCAGTATAATTAGGATCACAAGCACATAAAATTGTGTTAAAGATCATTCAAAAGCCACTGCAGTAGTTTGTAGACAAGTAACTCCCAGATAATTAAGCCAGATTCAGAAGAGGGCATGGAATAAAGGACATTATTGCTGATGTCAAATGGATATTAACAGAAAGCAGAGAATACCAAAAAGATGTCTGTCTATGTTTTATGGACTATGCAAAGGTACTTGACTATGTGAATTGTAACAAATTATGGATAACATTGTGACTAATGGGAATTGTGAAGAATGGGTAATTGTACTCATGAGGAATCTATACAAGAACCAAGGGACAATCACTCAAACAGAGCAAGGAAACACTGCTTGGTTTAAAGTCTAGAAAGGTGTGGGTCAGGGCTGTATCCTTTGACTGTATCTCTTCAATTTCTGTGCTGAGCAAATAATCTAAGAAGCTGGACTTTAAGAAGAATAGCATGACATCATGATTGGAGGAAGACTCATTAACAACCTGCATTATGCAGATGACACAACTCTGCGGAACTTGAAGAGGATTTGAAACTTTTACTGATGACGATCAAAGAACACAGTATTCAGTATGGATTGAGACTCAACATCAACAAAACAAAAATCCTTACAACTGGGTCAGTATGCAATTTCATAATTAATGGGGAAAAGATTGAGGTTGTCCAAGATTTTGCTTTACTTGGTTCTACAATCAATACCTATGGAATTAGCAATCAGGAAATCAAAAGACACATTGCATTGGGAAAAGCTGTGGCAAAAGACCTCTTTAAAGCATTGAAAAGTAAAGATATCACATTGAAGATGAAGGTGTGCCTGACTCATGCCATGGTATTTTCAGTGGCATCATTTGGTTGTGAAAGCTTGATGAATAAGGGAAACAGGAGAAAAATTGATGCTTTTGAATTATGGTGCTGGAGATAAATGTTGACTATGTCATGGACTGCCAAAAGAACCAACAGATCTGTCCTAGATGAATTACAACCAGAGTACTCCTTTGAAATAAGAATGACTAGACTGTGTCTTATGTATTTTGGGCACATTGTCAGGAGGGACCAATCCCTGGACAAGGACATCATGTTTGAGAGAGTGGTAGGTCAAGGAAAATAAGGAAACCCTCAACTAGATGGATTGATATAGTGTCTGCAACAATGGGCTTAAACATAAAAAAGATTGTGTTCCTGGCACAAAATCAAGGAGTGTTTTGTTCTATTGTACATGGGGTCACTGTGAGTAGAACCCAACCTGACTGCACCTAACAACAACAGCAAGGGCATGCCCAGTATGACCTCAGCCCTGGGTGCCCAGTTCTGGGCAACTAGTGTGGTGTGAGCTGGAGGCCTTTGTTTTGTAAATGACTCAATGGCTTGGATTAGGGTGTGAGACTCATTAGAAAATGTCCTTCCTTATGACCCAGCTATAACACTATTGGGAATTTACCCAAAGGGAGATTGTTCATCATACCACAGAGACACCTGCATCTCCATGTTCAATGCAGCGCTTTCCACAATAGCAAAGATACAGAATCAACCAAAGTGCCCTTCAACAGAAGAATGGATAAAAAAACTATGGTATATATACACAATGGAATACTACTCAGCAATCAAGAAAAATGAAATAAGGTCATTCGCAGCAAAATGGATAGAATTAGAGAAAATTATTTTGAGTGAATGAACACGAACTTAGAAAGAGAAACAACACATGTTCTCACTCATATGAGGGAGTTGATTCAAAATTACAAGAAGGAAAAATCCTATTCAAAGTTCAGATCATAATAAAAGGGGGAGGGAGATAAGAATGATGTCAATATAAATGGACTAGAAATTGCATGTAATTGTTCTAACAAGATAAAAACAAAGACAACTACAGGAAAAGTTTCTATCT